>JARQZK010002175.1:787500-857500 GCA_030704885.1 Cynegetis impunctata | reverse complement strand
TTATCATTTAGTCACAGAGAGAGAGACAAAACAACTATGTTGAATTAGAATTCAAAGGGCTACCAGCCTAAGTTTTCCTGCCCTGATATACTTATTTTTTATGAGAAAAAGAAGTATAGGTAGGTACATAATTTCTCAACCTTTCAGGCATGGCGGCCCAATTTCCTACCCCCTCTAGTCATGAAACCATGATATTAAATACTAAAAAAAATAGTCTTTTGCTTGGATTGTGTATGAAGATCATCATTTCCCACTAAAATAAAATGTAATACTACAGAAGGAAAAAAAGAAAAACGGTGCCATGGGACACCAGGTAGGAAGGAAGGGCTAAGAGCTCTTACGAGATTATAAATAAATAAATTAAAAAAGCCAGGGGTAACCTCTGGGATTCGAACCCACAAATACGGCACACCAGGAATCAGTACTTAGACCACTCGGTCGTCAACGCAATATGAAGATTAGTAGTCCCCTTTCAAATGTACAAATATAGGCTCCCGTGTGCTCCTTCAGTATGCAAATGTGGAAGTCGTCTTAATCTCTTCGTTTGACCATGTAGAAACATAATTTTGATGGTGGCACTCTCAAAAATGATGCGTTTGGGCGCTGCGGGCCAAAAACAAAATGGCCGCCATCAAAAACATGTTTTCCTATTTATATCAGTAACCCGTTGAAGATACGAAAAATGTTGTTGAACAAAAAATGTAGCCTGACAGATTGTCCATAGAAAAGGTCCTTACAATTTTCTTTGTATAACTAACCGTTTTCTCAAAAAAATTACTTTTGAAAAAAGAAATATTAAGAAATGAAAAAATCAAAGTTTTAGGGTTTTGCAAGCACATATTTAAAGTTTTTGAAATTTTTTCCATGTTTACTGATTCATTACAATAATAACTGTATTAAACTTTAATAAATTAAAAAATATACCATTTATATACATATGTTAAATTTTCAAATACATAGATAGAAAGCAAAATCTTTAGAAAGTTGTGGATATCGCCTCAGTGCTAGAATAAGGACGTCAGTATCAGGGGAGAACATGTGAGTAGTTTTAATTCCTCTCTATGCTAAATAAGCTGCATGTAATATAATCTTTGTGTCGGCCTCCTCTTGCGTGCTTGAAAGACAGGATACATCATCCCCATGTGATGACGCTGCCTTGTCCCTCCAACTGAGTACGAACTTTTTGTTGTTGGTCTCACCGAATTTAAGTATTTGATTGGAAAGGAACTCGGTTAGTTCGTCTTTCGTCTTATCATGGGCCAATAGTAAGACGAACTAACCGAGTTCCTTTCCAATAAAATACTTAAATTTGGTGAGACCAACAACAAGAAGTTCGTACTCAGTTGGAGGGACAAGGCAGCGTCATCACATGGGGATGATGTATCCTGTCTTTCAAGCACGCTTGAGGAGGCCGACACAAATATTATATTACATGCAGCTTATTTAGCACAGAAAGGAATTAAAACTACTCACGTGTTCTCCCCTGATACTGACGTCCTTATTCTAGCACTTAGGCGATATCCACAACTTTCTAAAGATTTTGCTTTCTATCTTGGACATGGTATGAAAAGGTTTGTTCAGATAGGGTCAATTTACAGAGCAGTTGGACCTCTGAAAGCCTCGGCACTCCCTGGACTACATGCACTTTCAGGAGTTGATGTAACAGGGTTATTTGCTGTCAAAGGAAAAATAAAGTGGTGGATAGCTTTTAATTCAGCAAGTGATACGATGGTAGAAGCTTTGGCTAAATTGGGGACAACACTGTTACTCACTGAAGATGTGAGGGCTAACTTGGAAGCACTCATTTGTCAGCTGTACATCCCCAAAACATCATTGACAGACATAGGAGCAGTGCGATGGTTCTTGTTTACTAAAAAACAACATCAAGATAAGAACCTTCATCCAACAAAACCAGCACTGAATCCAGCATTGCTACGGACTCACCGTCAGTGTTTTGAGTGGAATCAGGACCTAATTCAGCATCCTAATAACCCGTCACCCTCAGATTTTGGATGGCAGAAAATAGGTAGTGCATACGAGTCTGTTGCTTGTACCAACCCCTGTGCACCAAAGCTTATCTTGGAGCTTTGCCGCTGCTCATGCTCAAAAAGACGTTGCTATCCTCCATGTACGTGTCAGTCAAATGGACTACGGTGTACTGAAATGTGCAAGTGCGAAGGTGATCCTGACCATTGCGACAATACGGGAGACAATGATGAAGATCTAGGTTTGAGTGAAATTGGCATTGACAGTGATATTGATTGTATTTGAAAATTTAACATATTATGTAATCCTGTAACTTTGTATTTCTTCAACAGTATTGTTATTACAAATTAGAGCTTTTCAAGAAATGTCTCTTTCCTCTTTCCATTTCCTACATAAAAAAAAATTATAAAAATGGTATATTTGTTAATTTATTGAAGTTTAATACAGTTATTGTTGTAATAAATCAGTAAACATGTAAAAAATTTCAAAACCTTTAAATATGTGCTTGCAAAACCCTAAAACTTCGATTTTTTCATTTCTAAATATTTCTTTTTACATAAGTGATTTTTCTGAGAAAACGGTTAGATATAAAAAGAAAGTTGTGAGGATCTTTTCTATGCACAATCTGTCAGGCTACATTTTTCGTTCAACAACATTTTTCGTATCTTCAACGGTTACTGATATAAATAGGAAAACATGTTTTTGATGGTGGCCATTTTGTTTTTGGCCCGCAGCGCCCAAACGCACCATTTTTGACAGTACCACCATCAAAATTATATTTCTACATGGTCAAACGAAGAGATTAAGACGACTTTCACACTTGCATACTGAAGGAGCACACGGATGTACATTTGATAGGCGACTATAGACGCAAGATTGTATATAACGAGAGGATAACGTATCGCCACGCTGTATAATTGAATATAAACCTACAATAAGTAGTCATTATAAGTAAGCTTTATCTTTTCATTATGCCATATCTGATTGCTATCGTAATCTGTTCTTTTATGCATATAACTTATACAAAATTATTTAGATGTTTCACATCTGACGTTTTCGAGTTGCTTGTACATGAATTAATGAAATAATGAGTTCGTTCATACTTCATATAATGCATTGGCGAATTGGCGATTGACGTGGCGGAGTGGGATCAGAAAGAGAAGGGATAAGAGAACGGAAAGAAACTGGGAGAAAGAGAAAGGTATACAATATACGCTTGTGTTAACTACCAGCGTGACTCTCGTCACTCTATTAGTCTCGCATATTTTTCAGTTTGGTCCCGCGCAGTGAAATCCCTATCTCCTCCAAGCCTGCGTTAAGGAACCTCGTTCCAAAAATCTTTCCTTGGGATTGTGTGAGCAGATTTTTATTTCATTTGTATCTCATGCCCCCAATACAATAAAATGTAATACTAGGAAAAGGTCTTCTGTGGTGTGTGTGCTTGCCCCCCCCTCAGTATGCTCGCGCTCCACAGATTGAGAAACGCCGGCTTAGGATATTAGAGTAAAGATAATATGTGTTCAAATTGTGGTTGCGCTGATAATTTTCTTTTCGTTCTGTAATGGAGGGAGTTTTGTGTACTAGTGGTTCAATCAGGTCGATGTTGTACTGTTGATTATTAAATTTATTATTCATTTTGAGGTATCTATCGGGTATCGGTTCAATGTTGTTATTTTCGTATATTAAGTATTATTTCCAAGGATTATATAGAGGATTGTTAGGATATCTCAATTTCGTGATCTTCCGGAGAACATTTTACTCAGCAACCTCAATCGTCTTGAACTTGTGTTGCTTCAGGATTTGATGCCCATATTCTAAAAGGGGTCTAGGTACAAATCATTTTATAGATTTTGCAGGCTGTGCTTCTTCCAATACCCATTGTGTGAGAGAGAGATTTTGGTGAAGAAGGTAGAACCATAGCATTGTAGGTATAACAGACTAGCATGAGGACATTCATTATCTAGATATCTCATTTCATACAAAATTCTTTTCTGTTGAAAATAACCAACGATCATAGAATGTTACATTGGAAAATAGTGTTTCGTCAAAAATCTGGAAATTTCAATTTCCATCAAGATTTTTTGTTAGCTAATATCAATATCTAAATACATGAATAAATAATAAAAGATAGTTCTGAAGACTCCCATAAATTACCATACAAATTCAGCACTTTCATTACCACCATGATCTCTGCAGCTACAAAGATTCTTTTCTTTTACACTTTACTGCCACGGCCAATTGAAACTATAGTAGGTACATTCACGTTGTAGCATTGAAACTAAAACTTTTATTGATGGAGTTGTGGACTAAAATCTCAAATTGAATGAAAATTCACAGAAAGGAGCGATCTTATTTGTAAAAGTTGCAAAATATAGTGCTGAAATGTGGCGTCCATATATATGTTATTTGTTTCATCACCTCGACCTCATTTGAAAAAAACGTACATAATAGTGGTAGCTCTTGCTCAAGCTATCATTACTGAACCACAGGAACCTATTTAACTACACAAATAATATATTCAGATTTATCATAAGAATAGACAAGAGCAACCCAATAAGACATAGAAAATTTACCTCGATGAAAAGATAACAAACTTTCTTCACTATAAAAGTTAAATTTCTCAACTGATCCACAGTAACAAATTTTAAAAAATGTTCGTCTACATAGACATACACAAGTTTTGTTTGCGTAGTATTTATAAATTGTTAATGTAATTCTGTGATTTATGCGAAAAGTTTTTAATTGTGTGATGGTAACATATTGATGCAATCATTTCGATAAAGGTCAAAGTAACAGACCGAAACGTTAATGAAAATAGAAATATATATAATCGTAAGATTGTTTAATTGAACCAAAAATCCTACTAACTTTGTTCTTTATATATATATATATATATATATATATATTATATTTTATGAGGTTATAACGAATATAAGAAGAATATATATCAATTCCGCCATATTTCATGCTCACGCCTTCACAAACAATGACAGCACTGTCAATTATTCATAAGAGTGAAATATATTTCGAAAGAAATTCAAGTATTTGAGGTTAATAGAACATTACTAAAAAAAAGTTATATGAATCAAAATATAGGGCGTTCCATACAAAAAATATTATGTTATATTCAGCACGCTTTATTGATTCTAAATTCTGCGTATTTAACGTTTCATCGTTTTCATGTCCACATCTTTGGAAAGCAGAAAAACTTGGTTTATTGATTAGTAGATAAGTACCAATACAATGTAATGCCGTACGAGTAATTTCTAACGAGCTGGGGTTAACTGCGTCAAGGAAGACTTACTTTTCTCTTGTCGAATCTCATCTGCGCTATCGTATTTTCTTCTAGAGAATATGTGCAAATAATTTGTTGGAAATAGTTTTTAAACACTAAAAGCGAGCTTTGAGATACATGTGCAAAGCAAGTTCGAGGTTACTCATGTAGACCATTATTTTTGCTCCATGGAATTTTGCCTCTGGCATGAATTTTTCTTTTGGCAACCGTATGATTGGTTCAAAATGAATATAAAGAATTCAGATACGCGACATCGTTTCCCACTACCCGCAGTTCATCCCTATATAAATATTAGACTACCTATTTCCACATCAACTCTTAGAACTCTATAAACTACCATGAACCTAAAAAATTGCTAAAATTCAAAAATTTTGGAAAAAGTTTGTTATGATATCAACAAATTCTATCGGATTACCTAGTTTTCATAATAATATTATCGTTTGTAAAATTGGTAATAGGCAGTTCATCTGCCAGTGCCATCGAATTCGTTAATGTGCATAAAGGAAAAAGGAAACACACGTGTTTTATTCCTCCCTGAAGTATGTGTCAGGGAGGCGGGCAGCTTGAGTTTGGGATTAACTCCTTCAGCCAGATCAGAGGATACACTTGTATGTACAAGTGCATTAAGGATAGGTGAGACGGGATATTTATGGAACATAGGAAGTGTGGGTAAGGTTCAGAGGATTAATACTGACCCAGCATTCGCCTTGTAAGTTTGCAAGCAGTGACATACATTACCATGAGGAAACCTCTGAAAAAAACTCATGGCAGACCAGTCGGCCCCGGGGTTTGAACCCGAGACCTCCCAAATACTAGCCAGCGTACCTAACATACTCGACTAACTAGCTTGGTTAAAGCGTGTTTGTGTTTTTATATTTATTGCTCATAATTATGTTATCTTTAAGTCTATGCTTTATGGGGAAGAACTTTCTTTGGACTGTTGAGTAAACTTGACTCGTTTCTGCGTTTGTGTGAATAGTACCTGAGTTTTTCTTTTCTTTTCTTTTACGCTTCGTCAATAAGAATTTTTTCTTCTTCAGACAATAAAACACATTTTGATTTGATTTGATTCTGATTATTTCCCTCTCTGCGGTGCATTTAATATTATGATATATACACACAATATTCTTTCTTAAATCAGAATTATTATTCAGAAATATTGTTGAGAATTACAACCAAAAATATATTAATGTAAGTAATAATAATTATCATTTTATTGTAGCTAATATTCGAATTATTCGAAAAATAAACTGTCACTTCTTATCATAATTCAAAAGTAAGAAACTTCGAAAAAATATTCACAGAGAAATTGGACTGCTTAATCTTTCATCTGGTGGAGGACTGTTCAACCAAAAACATAAACTTTCAAAATATTTTAAATAATGTTTTAATTATTTGAGATTATTTTAGTAGTACAAAAAATATTCAATGAATTTTCATTTTGAAAATGAAGTATTTACTAATGAATGATATCTTTGAATTTATTGGGATACAAAATTAGTACCTTAATCTCAGCCACTTATACAACAGTAGCATCAATTTGTTATTTATTTATTTATTTATTTAGGCAATTAGGACTACAAACAGGTGATAACCACCCAACACAGTACCCACTACTTGAAAATACAAAGTGTGTCAAAGTGAACAATTGACTTTTATATAAAAAAAAAGTAACTAAATTAAAAGAACAAATAAAAATATCTTGATACAATAAAAACTAAAGTAAACTAAAATATAGTGAAACAATAAAAGTGAAATGGTGAAAAAATCTTATTCGCACAAGTACATCTTTTTGAGTTTTTGCTTGATTGAATTTTGAGTGAGATGGAACAAATCAACATTACTCATACAGTTACAGCATCGCATCATCCTGCAGAGAGGCGAATTCATCGCGCTAATAGTATTTCGAAAGGGAATATGGAACATATCACTACTTCTGAGAAGACGGCACGGAACATGGAAAGTTACAGTGGAAAGAAGGTCAGGGGAATTATAGATATTGTTGAGAAATTTAAATAGGAGAAGGACATCACTGATTTTTCTTCTATTTTCGAGGGAAATGAAACCAAATTGAGTTAAACGAAGAAGATAGTTCTCGGGATTTCTAGGTGTCAAACGAAAGATAAATTTAAACGAGATAAATTTTAAGAATCTGTTCTGGATCCTCTCGAGCCTGGCGATATATACTGAATATTTTGGACTCCAAACTACTGATGCAAAGTTGAGTTTACTGTAAATATAGGAGTTATATAAAATGGTGAAAGTTTTCAAATTCGTAAAGTGTCTACTTTTTCTAGTAATAAAGCCCAAAATTTTATAACAGGAATGCGATAATCAAAAATTATCCCCAAATCTTATTAGTGTACAATATACATTTCAAAAGATTTTCTCCATACAGCAGCTGAATACTTAAAGCATAACTGTGTGAGTGTTTCAGGTTTCGTTCTCCCGAAAAAAACAAACGAATCATTTCGTCTCCTAAAGCAGCAAACGTTAACCTTTTTTATGTATGTTCACTGAAATGGATTGAATTGATACTCTACTCGGCTCCACAATTAAAATTATCAACTTTTTCACTCATATAGAATTCTCGCTCTTATTTGAAGTCACAGATCTTGATTGTTTGGAAAGAATGTATAACAAGTTCAATTTAACACGTACGATTTATAATATTGTTGAAAAAACACATATTCGATTTTAAATATTTCTTTAATTGAGTCTTTGACTCGTTTCATCACACGGTGGCTTCACAGATGGAACTGAATACTCAGAGCATGGTATCTCAACTTACATAAATTTTAGTATCTAAAATAGGTGATTACAATAAGAAATTCAATAGTGGGACGATCATTAGGAACTCCTTTTTATAGAACTTGTACAAACTTATTCAGATATTGAATATATTTAGGAGGGGCGAATGATTCAAATCTATTTGTTCAATGAAATTGTTTATTTTCATGAATTTACGAATATTTTCAAAGATTTCTTGAACTGCATATATCCCAATATTAAATGCACAGCAGAGAGAGACATAATCAGATTCAAATCATATCAAAATTTACTTTATTGTCTGAAGAAGAAAAAATTCTTATTGACAGAGCGTAAAAGAAAAGAAAAGCAAAACTTAGATACTGTTCACACAAAGGCAGAAACGAGTCAAGTTTACTCAACAGTAGAAAGAAAGTTCTTCCCCATAAAGCATAGACTAATAGATAACATTATTATAAGCAAAAAATATAAAAACACAAACACATATATGACCATTAACAAATTTGATGGCACTGGCAGATGAACTGCCTATTACCAATTTTACAACCGATATTATTATTATAAAAACTAGGTAATCCGATAGAATTTGTTGATATCATAACAAACTTTTTCTTAAATTTTTGACCCTCAGCGATTTTCTCAAGTTCATGGTAGATTATAGAGTTCTTAGTTAGAGTTGATGTGGGAATAGGCAGTCTAATATTTAGGGAAGAACTACGGGTCGTGGGAAACGATGTCGCGTATCTGAATTCTTTATATTTATTTTGAACCAATCATACGGTTTCCGAAAGAAAAATTCATACCAGATGCAAAATTCCTTGGAGCAAAAATAATGGTGTACATGAGTCCCTCGAACTAGCTTTGCATATGTATCTCAAAACTCGCTTTTAGAGCTTAAAAACTCTTTCGAAAATATAGCTTGCACATGTTCTCTAGAAGAAAATACGATTGCGCAGATGAGATTCGACAAGAGAAAAGTATGCCTTCCTTGCTGCAGTTAACCCCAACTCGTTAGAAATTACTCGTATGGCAATGCGGCATAACAGCCAGACGCCAGATTCTTACTTGAACTAACCATAAATATGACTTTTCAATTTTTCATAAACCGCCTTACAGGAATAGGTACTACAATAAACAACACTACATCCTTTTCGAAATAAATATTCACAGACTGCTACCATTAATGCATTTAATTCACAAAATACATGAAAGGAAAATTTAAGTGTATCAATATATATATATATATATATATATATATATATATATATATATATATATATATATATATATATATACACAGGGTGATTCACGGTGGATGGCACATTAGACGTTTCTGGTGAACCATACAACGGATCACTTTGAACATTCAATGGAGGGCATAATCGGACATTCTCTACCCAACTAAAATATTTTCGGTAATGCGGTGTTGCCACTTCTATAAGAAAGTAGTAGCAACTTTGATTTTTCAAACGGAACCACCTGTATATTATATTATTTTTAGAATCTCCAACAATTTCCTAACAACTTTCCATAATATTTCCCTATACCTATCTGCTACCGTTTTCGAAATAAAAATTATTTTCGTTTTTTTTCGTCGGAAATCAAGACCTCTAAAAACTCTGATATCTTTGAGCTAAGAAATACAATGATATCGAAATTTCGGATTAAGTTTGTTAATACCTAGGGGCTTCCTACACTTTAGCCTAATGTTCGTTATTTCAATACAGGGTGGTCAAAAAATACAGTTATTTCGTTAGCTTGGAAAAGTGACTATTAGTTGGTTATTTCAAATAGAATACACTGTATATTATTACAAATTCGGAAAGCTGCTAGAATTTCCTTTTTATCTATGTATATCATACCTATACCTAACAAGTCAAGTTTCAGACTCATGAGCACTTATTTGTGAAAATGTTCCTTGAACATGGCATCCCCTTGGTATTTGCTAAGCATGTCATGATTACCTACTACTTGACAGTAATGTTGTGACAATCTACTAATAATATCGAAACTTTCATCACTTCAGAAGTTGGAAATACCTTCAGAAACGATGGAAAAAATTTATTGAAATGAAGTTCTTATGAATTTGTTTATTATTTTTGGACAGTGTGATGAAATTATCAGCAGGACATAGAAAGTTCAATGAAATGTATCCGAATCTACCGCCAATGAACCTCAAAAAATTTATACGAATGATATCCGGCTTCTTTTGTGAAATGAGGATTTTCACTGCACCAAAAATGACAATTTCTTCTATAGAAAATTCCTTCTTTTGAAAATTTTGATTCATCAGTCCAAATCATTTTATTTAAAAAAAAATGGATCTTTTTGAAAGCGTACCAATATCATTTCACAAAATTCAACCCTCTGTTGAGGGTATTGAGGTATTGAACAGATGAATATTTTATGCCAAAATCTTCTTCAGCACTTCTTATCGATGACTCCGGAAATGCGTAAAAATATGATAGGACATTAATTTCGTTGTCTTCGGAAGTTACGAGCCGATGTACATTTCTTAGTGCTCTTAAAGTTGATCCAAACATTTTGAAAATGATCTGAATTCGTATAAATTTTTTGAGGTTCATTGGCGGTAGATTCGGATACATTTCATTGAACTTTCTATGTCCTGCTGACAATTTTATCACACTGTCCAAAAATAATAAACAAATTCATAAGAACTTCATTTCAATAAATTTTTTCCATCGTTTCTGAAGGTATTTCCAACTTATGAAGTGATGAAAGTTTCGATATTATTAGTAGATTTTTACAAAATTACTGTCAAATAGTAGGTAATCATGACATGCTTAGCAAATACCAAGGGGATATCATGTTCAAGGAACATTTTCACAAATAAGTGCTCATAAGTCCGAAACTTGACTAGTTAGGTATAGGTATGATATACATAGATAAAAAGGAAATTCTAGCAGCTTTCCGAATTTGTAATAATATACAGGGTATTCTCTTTGAAATAACCAACTTATAGTCACTTTTCCAAGCTAACGAAATAACTGTATTTTTTGACCACCCTGTATTGAAATAACGAACATTAGGCTGAAGTGTAGGAAGCCCCTAGGTATTAACAAACTTAATCCGAAATTTCGATATCATTGTGTTTCTTAGCTCAAAGATATCAGAGTTTTTAGAAGTCTTGATTTCCGACAAAAAAAACGAAAATAATTTTTATTTCGAAAACGGTAACAGATAGGTAAAGTAAAATATTTTGGAAAGTTGTTAGGAAATTGTTGGAGATTCTAAAAATAATATAATATACAGGTAGTTCCATTTGAAAAATCAAAGTTGCTACTACTTTCTTATAGAAGTGGCAACACCGCATCACCGAAAATATTTTAGTTGGGTAGAGAATGTCCGATTATGCCCTCTATTGAATTTTCAAAGTGATCCGTTGTATGGTTCACCAGAAACGTCTAATGTGCCATCCACCGTGAATCACCCTGTATATATATTTATTGACAACAAACAAGGTGAAGTGTTTCTCAATAATATTCTGAAACTGTGTTATCAGTAGTATTACAGTACTACGAAACTGCAGTCGCAAACAATTGAATAAAAACCAGAATGAAGTTATTCTCATTTGTATATATATATATATATATATATATATATATATATATATATATATATATATATATATATATATATATATATATATATATATATATATATATATATATATATATATATATATATATATATATATATATATATATATATATGCAGGGTAGGCCATCCATAACTTTCTACCCCGAATTTTGAGCTTTGGGACGGAACAACGAAAAAACGCTCGGACAGGTCAAATTTTGTTGAAAGGGGGACAAATTAGGGTGTTCAAATTGATATCACTACCCCTCTAGCCGCAACCCCTAACAGCTCTCATTTTTGAAGAGGGAAAAGGGGTCGAGCAGCACTTTGTTGGAAAGGCAATTTAATTTCCTGCATGAGTGTATTTTTTTTCCGAGCGTTTTTTCCATCTCAAAGATCCAAATTCGGCGTGTGAAAGTTATGATGCAATACTGAGTCACTCTGTATAATAATTAATAAGCGATGAAAAAAACACACTCATGCAGGAAATTGAATTGCCTTTCCAACAAGGTGCTGCTCGACCCCTTTTCCCTATTCAAAAATGAGAGCTGTTAGGGGTTGCGGCTAGAGGGGTAGTGATATCAAACTCATTTGAACACCCTTATTTGTCCCTCTTTCAACAAAATTTGACCTTTTTGAGCGTTTTTTCGTTATTCCATCCCAAAGCTCAAAATTCGGGGTGGAAAGTTATGGATGGCCCAACCTGTATATATATATATATATATATATATATATATATATATATATATATATGAAAGAAGCAGAATTATCGGTCTAGCCCGCATATGTCGAAGCAGGTTTTCCATCGCATACTTGGCTACGCCGTTCTGATGAGGACCAAAGAGTCCGAAACACGTGTCAACGGCTGCTTCGACATATGCGGGCTAGACCGATAATTCTGCTTGTTTCATACCTATTTCCCCGCCATAGATTTCCTCTTTGTATATATATATATATATATATATATATATATATATATATATATATATATATATATATATATATATATATATATATACGAATTTATCGTTCAAACATAGCATTTCCTGAGACTACTACTTTTGACAGTGGAAAAGTTGAAATAAGCTCTTGTGCTAAATTATTAGGTATATTTATTGAGAATAATCTTGGTTGGGGAGTGCATTGTGAATCAGTAACAAGGAAACTCTATAAAAACTGAAAGCTTTTAGAAATAGAGTAGACATGGACACCTTGAAGATCGTATACTTTGCAAATTTGCAATCAATTATGTCTGTCATATGGAGTCATTTTCTGGGGGGGGGGGTTAAGCCAGCAAGCTGAACAGATGTTTATCACTCAAGAACTGGCTATGAGAATAATGTTTTCTATGAAATACAGGGAATCATGTAGAGGTACTTTCAAAAGACATAATATTCTAACTGTGCCTGGTCTGTATATCTATAAAATTTTGTTATTTTTATTCAAGAATAATTCGTATTATCAGAGTTATAGAAATTTGAATGCGACCAGGAGAATAGTTGAATATTTTTTACCTGTTCACAAACTATCGAGTATCGAGGGAAATAGTCTCTATATGAGTATGAAGCTGTTTAACTATTTGCCGAGAAAAATAAGAAATATAAAGAAAATCAGACTTTTCACGAAGGAATTATTCACAATGTTAGTACAATGTGCACCATATTCCGTAAATGAGTTCATAGACTTTTGTCGTGTATATAGCGTAGAGTAGGGTGTATTTTATGATTATTGTAATGTCAATCACTAATCTATTGATTGTGAGGAATTTTTCGACTTGTTTTCATTTTGTTATACACAATTCTGGGAATAAAGACCTATTATATATATATATATATATATATATATATATATATATATATATATATATATATATATATACATATAGTACATATGGGTATATATACCTAATCATGTTATTTTTATTGTCTAGGTACTGCTAATTTTCATTAAATCACTACCTTGTAGTCAATCGAAATAGTTGTAGTGACGGTTTATCTCCTATTTAGCTCTCAAGCTGCCTAAAAACTCAAGATATTATCAGTAGGATTCGAACGTAAATCTGATGATTTATATAGTGCGTATAATCAGAATATCTTCTGGCACTATCTATCTCGAACAGAATAATCTCATTAGTGGCAATCAATACGGCTTCCGACGATGTAGTTCAAAAAGGTCGACTTGCACACCTATAGCATACATCTTCAGACAAGCATTATCGAGAAGCATTTAGAATCATTAGGAATTGCCCTAGATATCTTTAAGGACACTGACCGAGTTGGCACGAGGCACTGCTATTGAATATTCTAGTCTTTTTGTATTTTTCTGTTGGATCGAAGAGTTTTTCCATGGAAGGCAAATACGTGCTTCGTTCTATGGTGCTGGCTAAAACACGAATGCTCTTAGCGGTGGTGCGCCAAGAATCTCTCTTGTTACCGATCTAAAGATCTCCTAAATTCGACCAAAAATGAAATTTTGAACTCCGCGGATGAACGTCAACCAACAGCATTAACTACCATTAAAAGCAATGTCAACAAATGAAAAATTGGTACTGTTTGTTGGTGATACTACTGCTATTGCAAAAAATAAGGACTTGGAGCTTCTTATTCTACAAAAGATACAATTCTTAGTTAATTTGGAAGGAGGGCTTGATGCAAACAGGTTATCATTGAACACAAATAAAACTGATTAGATAATCTTTGGTCTCAGGGATATAGATCACAGTTGACTGTTTAAGAAGATCTAGACGCTTCTGTTAGACTTCTTGGGGTATATCTGGATGGCTTCCCATGCCTTATTTCAATCTCACTTCAACTGTACCATACTTGCATGGGGTTATACTGCATAGGCAAATAGAATTTTTAAAGAAAGCAAAGAAAGGCAGTTCACGTTGTGGGGGCATACATTATAGAGCAGATGTTAGGCAAACCTTCATAAACTTAAGCATACTTTACATGTCATCCATATATATTTTACGTTGTCTTACTTATGTTAGGAGAAACCCGGAGAAATACAAACTCTGTTGTCATAATCATTGTAATAACACTAGAGATAAGAATAATATAAGTTTGGATTTTCTGAGGTTGAAGAGGTCATGTATAAGTAGTACCTACCTATTTTGGGCCGAAATGTTTTGATAATGTTTCGAAGCATATTAAATTTTTAACGGAGACACAGTTTGTCAGTGTAATAAAAAAATCTCTGTTAAAAAGAATAAAGGCATTCTTAGATGTGAGTGCTACTATGTAGAATGTTGTACCTAGGTTTTTAGTTTGGTTGTTGTTTGTTACTTGTTTATGTTTGTTTATATTTATTTTTAGATTTGTAATAAGGTAAGTGCAGGTAATATCGCCACATTCAGTGTAAAACTGTAATTTGGAAGAACAGTATAACTTAAAATAAAATAACTATCACAGGTGTTTTTTCTGGTATATATGCAACAATCTGAACATCAACTAAATTGTTTTTCATTTTATTTTGAAAGTGTTAAGGGCTTATAAAAAAATAGTGTCAATTGGCGGCATTATCAACACTCTGTTGGTAATAACGCCAAGTTGTTGATTTAATTGTTTACGTACAGAAACTAATAGGAGGCTGTGGCGTATTAATATTTTTGCTAAGGAGGGATTTATGTGGGTCATCTCTGGAAAAAATCGAAAATTAAGAATTTGAAAACGCATTTTTATGCATTTATTTTACTAACAAAATATGCAGGTACAGAAAGCAAAAAAGTTTTTATGTTCACACCGACAATTTTAATTTTTTGAGCTGACATGTTATAAAAAATAATTCAAAGAAGAGGATATATCCTCCTGATCTACCCGTACCACTGATCGAAGGAATAAAAAATACTAACAATAATAAACATATAAGATATCCAAATATTAAATACTTTTTACGAACAATATGGACAAATATATGGGACAATTTTGTCCGATTTGGTTGAACTAATACAGTCTTCGTGTAGATAGGTGTTGCAAGAACTGCATAGCCGCATATCGGCTACCCTACCGAAACACCTAAATAGTCTTAATTTAAAATCATTTTCTTTTAAAAATTGTCCTACATACAAGTTAGAGATATCATCAGTAAATTTTCTAATAAAAAGTGTACTGATCTCTATAATCTAAATATCGTCTTGATAAAAAGTGTCTTGAACACAATAATTTACCCCCTAACTAAACTAATAAATCAAAGCATAGAAGGGGGTTCATTTCCGGATGTTCTGAAAATTGCGAAGGTCATCCCGGTTCATAAGAAAGGTCCCACGAATGATATGAATAACTTTAGGCCAATTGCTATTGTGCCTGTGTTTTCAAAAATTCTTGAGGCATGTCTCAAAAATCAAATCGTAGACCATTTTGAAAGTCATGCGATACTTTTTGAGAACCAGTTTGGCTTTCGCAAAAACAGATCCACCACTGATGCTGTCAACAAGCTTGTTCAATACATCGTTAATGAAATGGAAGAGGGTCTCATTGTAGGAACCTTTTTCTATGGCCTTAGTAAGGCATTTAACTGTGTGTCTACCAACATACTGGTAGACAAACTGTAAGCTTACAAGTTACATGCAGCTGTAACTTAATCAAATCCTATCTTTCAAACCGCAAACAGTATACTTGTATAAATGGGATTGCTTCTGACCTCCTTGGTGTCACCAGGGGCGTTCCCCAGGGATCAGTACTGGGACCTACACTAATACTCATTTTTATTAACGATCTAATTCAGGCTGTGGGAGCTGCTGATCTCCTGTTATTTGCCGATGACACCAGTGTGGTCAGAAGCGGGCAAAATGAACGAGACTTGACAGACTCAATGGCACAAACTCAGGAACTTCTATTTGAATGGTTCTGTCTAAACGAGCTGAGCGTAAATCTTAACAAAACCGCGAAAATGTTATTCACTCACAGAAACATTTCATTTCAGAATCCTAAAAGTGTTAAGTTCCTGGGACTAACTATGTGTCCTAACCTGAACTGGGAGGGGCACATTGACTGTCTCGCAAAAAAGATATCTAGAAATATCTTTCTCATACGCAACTTAGTAAAATGTTTACCTGTGGATGTGATACGGACGGCTTACTTTGCTCTCATTCAATCACATATGTGCTATGTTTTAACGGGTTGGGGTCACAGCACTCATGCTAACAGAATATTTGGACTGCAGCGTAAAGTTATGAGAATTATGGCAAAAAAAAATACAGAGACGATTTTAAAAGCACTTTTACTGAATATAATATTCTCACTTTTCCCTCTTCATATATTCTCTCTTGTCTCTTACATGCTAGATCCAACAATAGCTACATTCTGAATAATGAAATTCATGATTATTACACTAGACAAAATAGTCTAATTCATATAGATATTCTACGCCTAAACTCTAGTAAATCTTGTTACAATTACTACAGCAAAGTGTTTTTTAACAAACTCCCACAAAAAGTGAAAGAACTTCCTCTTAAACAATTCAAAAACGTAATAAAGTTGTTTCTAATTAAAAACGCATTCTTTGATTTCGGCGAATTTCTAAATATACAGTTCACAAATGACAGCTTTAAATCATAATTGAAAATTTGTACATTGTTTTTATATCATTTTAATTAAAAAAAAATTTTTTTATATGTCCTGTGTTTTGTTATTTGTAACTGTGCAACTAATTTAATTTCATATTGTGATTTAGTTTTAGTTATATGTTGTAATATACAAGATATTTTTTTATAATGACAAATGTAAACTTATGTATAACATGCTCAATAAACTGAACTGAACTGAACTGAACCTGTCCCCGTTACATGCTTTGCAATACCAATTTTCATGAAAAGATGTTTTGTTCTGATCACTCTTTGAATTTGGATGTTTTTTTTCTTTTTGTACTGAATTGAAAATATCTTTTTTCAGAAACTGTGCTTTGCTATTAATTGCTGGCTTTCTTCTAGGTCTAGTAGATTTTTGCGAGAAATCTGGTGTCGATAGCATCTCGGAAAAGGAGGTAGTGCTTAGGTTTTTTGTATTTTCAGATTCGCTATCTTCATTATCATCGCAGTCTTCTTTATTACTCTCTTCAGACGAGTCAATGGTACTTACATTGATAACATCTGAACCATCAGTACTTTCGGATAATTTTCTCCTTACAGTACGCTTTTCAGGTGAATTTTTTTTAAACTGAGTTTCAGATAACTCTTCTACAGTTCGCTTTTTAGGCGGTGTTTTTTTAACCTGGACCAATTTTGAGGTCTTTATATAATCTCTTAATGTTCTTCGTGGAATCGTAAAGTGAGCACTTGCTTTATTTACGGAGTAACCATTTCTGATGGCAGCAAAAGCATTTTGCATGTTGTCTGTGCATTCCATTTAACTCGCAATCCCTGGCTTTTGAATTTGGGCATGATGAAAAATCTGTAACAAAAACTGTTACTTCATATCAAGCCGATATGCAGGTAATAATGCCAATATGCAGGTAATAACGCCATGGCGTTATTGCTCTTCAAGTGTATTGGCGATGTTACCAACAACCACATGTTCAGATATTTTTTCTAAATTTAACCTTTAAAAAAATAATTTACTAGTTTGATTACATATACTCTAGTATATAACATAATTTTCATAATTGACTAGAAAAAAAAAATTAATACTCACCAAAAAACTTGTTTTATTGATAAAACAATTCACTAAAAATTTATAAACGTACTTTCTCGCTTTAAGGAAGGTTAAAATACCTTCAGAGTACGACGCACAAACATCAACTGATGTTTTTAATGCCGGGAGATCTTCTTTGTAGGATAACCTCTA
Organism: Cynegetis impunctata; assembly: GCA_030704885.1. Classification (NCBI taxonomy): domain Eukaryota; kingdom Metazoa; phylum Arthropoda; class Insecta; order Coleoptera; family Coccinellidae; genus Cynegetis; species Cynegetis impunctata. The sequence continues at coordinate 839,068 of JARQZK010002175.1, read as the reverse complement.
TATACCTATACCGCCATCTAGTAGTTAAAAGTTATAGTTTTGGAAAAAATCTAAATTGGCGTTATTACCAACTTGGCGTTATTACCAACTTGGCGTTATTACCAACTTGGCGTTATTACCAACTTGGCGTTATTACCAACTTGGCGTTATTACCGGCAGGTACCTTAGTGTATGAAAAATGTGAATTTTATGAGCACAGATAGAGTCAGTATCAGTATCAGTAAGAGATCCGTCATTGCATCTGAATTTGGCAATCAACGTATTGAGTAAGCTGAGTCCATAAGCAGTAACCCTATGATCATTTGTAGTTCTTAATCTGGTAACTTGGTTCGTTTTAATGCCACCAAGATATATCAACCAAGCTCTGAAGAAAAATCCCCTCATCGATCCTCAATAATTATTGGAAAATCAAATAATTGAGACAACCAATAAACTGCAGTTTTTAGGAATAGAAGTCAAGTCCAATTTTACCTGGCTCGGTCATGACACCCCCAGGTAATATTAGGTCTGTTGCACAGAGACTTAGTTATCAATTTTGTGTTCAAAATGTGCCGACGCCGTAGCTGCTATTGCTGCTTTATAAAGTAGAATTTCGTCCAGCATCGGAACACTTCCCCCACGCTAGGAGCACTGCACCTATGCACTTTTTGCACCCAGTTGAGTCAATTCAAAAAGAACAGTGAAGCCTAAAAGATGACGTTATTTGAAGCTTATTTAGAGCGCTTGCCCTATCGAAAGAAACAATCCATGATTCTTTGTTCTATTGAACGACTGACGTTTAGATTTCTGTCACAGATTTTTTTCCGACGGAACCTTTAGCTTCTCACAATAATAAATGAAGGTTTAGTCAATATCATATATGAATATATAATATATAAAATTGAACATGGATAACTAGTATATTTTTCATGAATTGATTGTTGAATATTGCAAATATTGCAACAAGTATTCAGGAGAGCGCTCTCGTGAGTATCCTCAGAGCGTTTAAACACTAAATTAGTATGCTCTGGATCCCGTACGCCACTGTCGTACAGCAGACACCCTTATGTCAGCAAATATTTATTCTTTCGATGGAATTCCGTATTTTTGGTATAAAGAGTGAATTGTTGGTTCCTAATATCTTTGGCCGAGGGCTGCATGAGTTGTTATCCTTTTATATTCGTTATACCGCGATTCATATTGGGGTGCAATGAGGAATATATTCATTCACTCTGAGTCAAGTAAGTTGCACTGAAGAGATCTAATAAGATCGAAACAGCTGTATACAGATTTTGAGTCAGAGTGACTTGACGTTTTCTATAATGCACAGTTGGATTATGAATGCAGATTTTGCGTTGCGAAATACATATAACCAGCTCCCATAGAAAATTGCCTGATAATTATAAATTATTGAAGAATTTTTACTTAATGGATTGATAGTTTTCAGAATATTAATTTTGAAACAAAAACAACGTTCTTGTGAATTTATCAAGAAAGAACAACGATATTTCGAGATGTTTTTCGGATATTTCAATGAAATTTTTTCAAAAAGAATCCATGATATGATGATAACATAAAGTATAAAAAAAACTACAACTCACAATATTGAAGAAATTATTCAAAAGAAAATTAATACCTAGATAGAAGAAGCACAAAAATAATCAAAGCTATTCATTAATAAGTCAAAATTGGCATTATTTACTACCATCCTTTATGTTATTCGATAAATAAAAAAAACACTTTTTGACCTGAAAACTCAATTTTATTTGAACGAAATTATGAAATTAGCGAAAATGTAAATATTAATGTTTATTTTCACTGCTCATAACTCTTTAACTGATTTTGAGCATAAACAGAAAACGGCTCGATAAACATTATCTACATATAATTATATACAATTACCGCTTCCTGGTTTCCTTTCCTCAAAATTGAAGCTTGTTGATATTATCCTTATTGAGGCGTAGTAGATAATTGCAGCAACAAATCTTGTTGAAGTTTAATTTCGAAGTACCTACATCCATAATATGGAATAATTCAAATAGTAGATTAGAAGTATTTACTTATGTATCGAATTATTGAATGATATTCAAACTAATGTTACTGAAGCTGAGTATATTTAATATTCAAACTCTTTGCATTTCTACTCGTAATCCGATGATGAAATTAATCAGATGATACAAAATTATTCAGTATTAAAAACAGGTAGAGGCCCCGGTAGACCAGGCGGTAAGGTTTACCGCTTGTAAACCGAGGATTGTGGGTTCGAGACCCACCTTGCTCTTGGGTGTATGTCCGGAATTTAGTGGTTATAGATTTAAGAGAAATTGGTGGGTAATGTGCATCGTTCACAAGCCCATTGGCCGTTCGGAACCGGCGTTAAACTGTAGGTCCCCCGAGTTAAAAAAAAAAAGCAGGTACACTTTTTTTTTCAGATCGCACTTAAAGTTATATATCAATATTATTAGAAAAACACATGTTTGATTTCAACGGTTATTATATTTGACTCTATGACGCGTCGTTTCACCACACAGAGGTTTATTCGGATAGAATGAATTACTGAATTCTTTTTTTTACATAAAATTTTTAGTACCTAGGAAAAAACGATTACAACAAGAAATTAAATTAGGGGGGAGGGTAGGTAATTCTTCCAGAAAACTTGTTCAAATCACCTTAGGTATTAAATATATTTAGGAATGGAGAATGATTTGAGTCAATTTGTTCGTTCAGTAATAGATCATAATTCTTATATATGATTTCTAGGGCTGTCCAAACGTTTAATTTCAAAACTTTATTATCTCTATGTGGGATATAGAAATCTTTATTAAATGAATAATTTTCATCTAGAAAATGATTGGAATAATTCGAATCTCTCTTATTGTTTACGAAGCAGCGTTCATGTTCTTCAACTCTTTTCGGAAATTTCGGAAATAATATATACCTATACCTATACATATATATATATATATATATATATATATATATATATATATATATATATATATATATATATATATATATATATATATATATATATATATATATATATTTATATATATATATATAGTACTATATATATATATATATATATATATATATATATATATATATATACATATATATATATAAATATATATATATATATATATATTAATATATATATATACTTATATATATATATATATATATTTATATATATATATATATATATATATATATTATTTACTGAGCACCTCTCTTATATATCAGAAAGCTTATTTTACTAAGCTAAGGTCAATTCACTGAAGATTTTCACACGTATTTGTCGTTTTCAAAATAATACGGAAAAATAACCTCACAATTACAATCAATTTAAAAAACTCTATCGCCTTCTCTCCTATGTCATATGGCCTCTGTGTTTTTGTTAATAATATATATATATATATATATATATATATATATATATATATATATATATATATATATATATATATATATATATATATATATATATATATATATATATATAACTTTTTGATAATTATTAGCAATAACAGGCTTGGTAAATCTCAAAAAATTTGATTTTATTAAAAAGTTAACGTTTCGTGGCGAAACGTTAACTTCTTGATAAAATCAAGTTTTCTGAGATTCACCAAGCCTGTTATTGCTAATAGTTATCAAAAAGTTAAAAATAGTTCACAGGCAACAACAATTCAAATGAATAATTATATATATATATATATATATATATATATATATATATATATATATATATATATATATATATATATATATATAATCTTTTGATTATTATTAGCAATAACAGGCTTGTTGAATCTCAAAAAACTCGATTTTATTAAAAAGTTTCTAAATAAGAAACTGGTACATACATTACGAATAATTTCAACATGGCAATTCATTTTTTCATTAGTATTCAAAAGATAAATAATCTTTAAGTTTTGTTCTACTTCGATTTATATTTCTCATAGACAGTTTGACCAAGTAATGGAAGATCATCTTCTCTTAACAGTCCCTTTGGCATATAACCATATGCCAAAGGGACTGAATACTAATGAAAAAATAAATTGCCATGTTGAAATTATTCGTAATGTATGTACCAGTTTAATAAAATCGAGTTTTTTGAGATTCAACAAGCCTGTTATTGCTGATAATTATCAAAAGATTAGAAATAGTTCACAGGCAACAACAATTCGAATGAATTGTTGTTGTATATATATATATAATATATATATATATATATATATATATATATATATATATATATATATATATATATATATATATATATATATATATAATTTTGTATAATATAATAACCGTTAATTGTAAGGGGACAGGTTACCTAGCTTTCAGGTTTAATTTATGGATGATTGTATTGCCAACAGTATCTTTAGGATTATGATCTGTTGTCCGCTAACCTAGCATTGATATGTTCTGAAGAAGTAGCTGTGAAGCTACGAAAGCTTAACACTTATGTCAATAAATAGTACATAGAACTAAGATTTTACTCTGATAATGCCCAAATTCCCAATTATTCACATATATATATACATATATATATATATATATATATATATATATATATATATATATATATATATATATATATATATATATATATATATATATATATGTATATGTATATAGTGTCTCAGTGTATGCATACCTGATAGCTTGGGCTGACGGAAAATTTATAGGTACCAGGTGCTTAAGATGGGAAAACACTCAACTCATTTTCCTTAAATTATCAGGGCTGATTTTTATATATGCTTCAGAAAATACTGTGAGTTTCAATAATTCTTATTCCAGACACTTCCCGTCTGCGAAAGCCTTTGCCAGAAGCTTTGAAGGACCAAAAAAACTAACTTTTCAACTTAACTTTATTTATTTGCTCAGTCCTGATTTTCATATATGATACTCTTGGTACTGTTTTGTAAGCAACCAGACCTATCGTAATGGCCAAATAGCCCCCCCCCCAGACACACATTAAGTGTTATCCAGATGGTAGCTCGGTCACGATTTGTATTGGGGAACAATAAGAAATTTGTTAATTCACTTCGAGCCAAATAAGCTGCACTGATGAGATCTAATAAGATCGAAACAGCTGTATGTAGATTTTGAGACAGGGTGACTTGAAGATTTCTATAATTCACTTTTAAATTGTGAATTCAGAATTCTCGTTGAGGAATACACATAACCAAGTCCCTTGGAAAGTTGGTTGACAATTTTTTTATTATTGAAGAATTTTCCTCGTTATGTGCTTATTAAGTGACCCTATGAGTATGAGCACAAGGAATGAGCCCGTTTTGGAGCGGTAGAGATTATCTGTGCGCGTCCGATCTCCCTTCTATACGAACTGCCTACTCTATGTTTAGGTATACGTACTTTTGTGTTTTAGTCTCTTCCTTAAACAATATTAAATATAATATTGTATGAATACGTCAAATTTATCACAAAAAACATTATTTGAATAACTGTCACATGATATTTTTCAAAACATAACAACAATTTTTATTTTACACTCTGCTTTGAACAGACTCAATAAAATACTATAGGTATACTGAAGACAAAAGTATGTGTACTCAAACAAAGAGTAATAATGTAAAATGTATAGAAGGGATATCGATGCGCAGAGATAATCACTCTCCCGCTTAAAAGGGCGAATCATGTCCTTGCGCTCATACTTATACTCACATTTAATGTGTGTCTGGGGGATATTTGACCCTTATGATCGGTCTGGCTGCTTACAGAAGGTATTAAAATAGTACTGTCCGAAAGTCTACGTCATGAAGCATCCTGTTCATTCCTAATTTATTTGAAAGGATATATACCAAAGAATATTAAACTGTTGGTCTGCCTAGGCTCATCCTGGCGGGTCATAGTTAATGAACGTAATTTATTTGGCAAAAACTGGTACGTCACCTACGTAACAAAACATCCGGCTGAAATTTAAACACATTATAGACAAATATCAGTTATTTGAAACTGTCTTGGTCTGCCAAGCTTCACCTTGGCGAAAGTGCTCGGCAGACCATCCCAAAGCGGTGACAACTACTGTCAAATTGGTTCGTTTCGTCAAAGTCATTCTAGATCATAGATTGACAAGAAAGAATGTATGTAATGAAACATTACCTCTGCTTGTCAGTATATAAGCTGTAAATCGCGAAAGAGTGAATTTTTTTGTTTTATGTTGACTGTGATTTGTTTTTAAAAAAACATATAAAGGTTGCTCTTTGGATGTACCTGGCTTATCACTTTACCACCAAAAATCAAGTATATCAATGGCGTGTCGGCAAGACATTTGCTTTGATAAAGTTATATATTATGCTGCATAGGTGACACTTCGGTTGATTCTCTGCAGTGAAGGACCTTGTCATATGCGACATTTTCTGTTATCAGGCGCAACAATAAATAAGGGAGATGGTTTGACCAAACCAAACCAAATCTCTATAATATATATATATATATATATATATATATATATATTTATATATATATATATTATATTTATATATATATATATATATCTATATATATATATAATATATAATATATATATATATATATATATATATATATATATATATATATATATATATATATATATATATATTTTATATATATATATATATATATATATATATATATATATATATATATATATATATATATATATATATACATATATCGTTTCTTTGAATTTTGTGAGAATAGATATTTGATTCTCAATGCACAAAAATGTAAGCATATAACCTTTACTAGAAATGTTAATGTCTTTACCACTTTTTTATCTGTGGGAATAAGTATGTTGGGGAGGGTATATCAAATTAAGGACCTTGGAATTATTTTCGATTCTACACTGTCATTTGCAGTAAACATTGACACTATCGTCAAAAAGAGCTTCAAGATGTTGGGTTTTGTACTGAGAGTCACAAAGGGTTTTAGGGAGGTAGTCACTTTGAAGACGCTTTATTTTTCTTTGGTTCGTAGTAATTTGGAGTATGCGAGTGTTGTTTGGTCTCCTCATTATCACAAATATATTGATCGTATCGAGAGTGTACAAAAGACATTTTTTAGAAATCTTACTTTCAGATTTAGTGGAAATTTGTATTTGAGAAGTTATAATGTTATTTTACGTTATTATAAGGTCTTGAGTTTGGAGCACAGAAGGATGTACTTCCATGAAATGTTTTTATATAGAATTATTAATGACGTATACGATTTTCAGCTGATTGGTTATTTATCTTTCAATGTACCGCAGTATCGAAATCGTCATGGTACTCTTTTCTGTGTCCCGAAAGCAAGAACTAATTTATATTATAATTCTGTTTTTCTAAGAATTGCACGTTTTTATAACTGGCATATTAAAAATATTGATATTTTCAATGAAATTTTAGTTGCTTTTAAAAGGAAAGTATGCGGTTATTTGCTTCGTTACAATCACTTCTGAATTTCAGTAAATTCGATAGATTTAAGTAATTTAAGGATATTGTAATTTCTGTTTCTACTGTTTCTACTCTTTTTTTCTTGTTTCTACTTTTTTTTCATTTTAATTTACTCTTCTTCTTGGTTAATGTATCTCAATAATTTGTGAATTGTTTCCTACGGAATCAACAAATTTTTTGCTTTTGTATTTAGTGGATCTCTGTTATTGGGCTTAGGCCTGTAGAGGTCCCCATTTGTAATAAATAAATAAATAAATAAACAAATATATATATATATATATATATATATATATATATATATATATATATATATATTATATATATATATATATATATATATATATATATATATATATATATATATATATATATATATATATATATATATATATATCTTATATATAAAATTCTCGTGTCACAATGTTCGTTCCCATACTCCTCCGAAACGGCTTGACCGATTCTCATGAAATTTTGTGAGCATATTGAGTAGGTCTGAGAATCGGCCAACATCTATTTTTCATCGCCCTAAATGTTAAGGGTAGTCCACCCCTAAATTTTTATTTTTATTTTTTAGACAAAATTTTTTGTTTTTATTTTTTTATGATACATACAATCCTAAATTTTCACCCTTCTACGATCAACCCTTATTTTTTATTTGTTAAACTCCTTCGAAATGACTCGACCGATTCTCATGAAATTTTGTGTGCATATCGGTTAGGTCTGACAATCCGACAAAATCTATTTTTCATTTCCCTAAATGTTAAGGGTAGTCAACCCCTTAATTTTTTTCTTTATTTTTCTGACAACATTTTCTGTTCTATTTTTTTATGATACAGCATTCAAAAATATATACAACCCTAAATTTTCACCCCTCTACGATCAACCCCTATTTAGATAGATAAAAATAATTTATATGGCAGAACAACGTTTGCCGGGTCAGATAGATAGATAGATATGTAGATAGATAGATAGAGATACATTAGCAGAAAGATAAATAGATAGAAAGATAGATAGATAAAAATAATTTATATGGCAGAACAACGTTTGCCGGGTCAGCTAGTATATATATATATATATATATATATATATATATATATATATATATATATATATATATAGATATATATATATATATATATATATTTATATATATATATATATATATATATATATATATTGACATCTTCAGGGACTCCCATTGAGTCGAATGAGCTGAAATTTGGCACCTGGGATTGTTTCTGTTGCAGAACGAAAGTAATAACATTTGGGGAAATTTTTGCAACAGCCGCCATTTTTACGTAAATATTTCTTGTTTTTTCATGGTTTTTGAAAAATTGCCAAACTCCACAGCATCTGCAGATAGAGATAAGTTGAAGATTGGTACTTACACTGAGTTTATGTAGACTTAAGATCCTTTTTTGGATTCGATGTTTTTATTTTTATTTTATTGTCTATGCTAAGGTGAGCTGTTAAAGGTGTAGTGTTTGTGTAGTCGATTGTTGTCTATTAAGATTTTTATATTTATATTCTAGATACTGAGAAAGGAAGTACCACTCTTGAAACGTTTATCAAACGAGTTAATCTAGTAATTTTACGAACTTGGAACAACCAAAATCAAACCAAATCTCTATAATATAAATGACCAGGTACTAAGGTGAAGAATATATATATATATATATATATATATATATATATATATATATATATATATATATATATAGATATATATATATATATATATATATATATATATATATATATATATATATATATATATATATATATCTATATATATATATATATATATACAGGGTTAGTTTAAAGTATGGAAACATCTGAATATCTCACAAACGGAAGAAGAAAAAAAAAATTTTTAACACGTGTTGCAAGGCTGCCGTAGGAGCATATTTTCATGATACAACAAAACTTACAGGATGGTCCTAAAAAGCGTAGTGACTGCAGAGATTGAATTTTTAAATGGAACAACCTGTATAATATATCATTTTATGAATATTTTTGACTTTTAGATTAACTTTTGTATAAGGTGTCCTATGCCCAAATTCTATGTTTAGGCAGATATCGACAATTACAAAATAAGTACTTATTCTCACAAAGCTGGCTATGCTTTGCATATAAATATTAATGAACTGTCAGAATTAGTTAACGTCAATCACTTTATAAAATGGCATATCTTAGTGATACAGAACGCATACAAATCCTAATTTTACGAGGCTTTGGCGACATGGAAAGAACGTATATAGTTACTACTAGTGAGAGGCTCCATCGCCCATTAAATAGATCCGTGAAAAATATAGATCGATAAAAATATAGTTTCTCGAACGCCGTGCTAATCCCGTCCCTGCCTCTGTCGAACGGGCGCACAATCTACCCGCTTTCAATCTCGAGTTCGTGCGGAATCGGGTAGATGCTACGACCTCATTGGGCCTCGCCGTGCCGAAACTTCTCGATAGAATTCAACCCGTCCAACTATCGGCTCCAAAGGCGATCACGTGAATTGAAGACCATGTGAAGCGTAAATAGTTCTTAAGCGTCGACAATGCTGCCGTTTTAGCGAATTTCGGAGAAACGTCAAACTTTAAACGTTCGATATCGAAAATAGGCGTCTCGGATCGAGGCGAGACGTAGCCTAAGCACTACGGAAAGGACGTCGGCGATCGACGGGGCCCTTCGGGCCCCGCGATTCGGGGCCGATCTCCTTATCTCGGCTTCGTAAGTTTGCCAAAATGCGGCCTTCGACCGCCTGCATTTTGGGAAGTCGAAATTGGTGAAGCAATTATTTATTTAGTATTATATATTAGTTTCATCAATACATGTAATGCAATAATTAAAGTGCCGATATCTGCCTAACCATAAAATTTGGGCATAGGGAACTTAATAACAAAATTCATCTAGAAGTCGAAAGGATTCATAATATGATATATTATACAGGGTGTTCTATTTAAAAATTCAATCTCTGCAGTCACTACGCCTTTTAGGACCAGCCTGTAAGTTTTGTTGTAACATGAAAATATGCTCCTACGGCAACCTTGCAACACGTGTTAAAATATTTTTTTCATCTTCTTCCGTTTGTGAGATATTCAGATGTTTCCATACTTTAAACTAACCCTGTATATATATATATATATATATATATATATATATATATATATATATAATATATATATATATATAAATTATATATATTATATATATATACTATATATATATATATATATATATATATATACTATATATATATATATATATATATATATATATATTATATTATAATATATATAATATATATATATTATATATTATATATATATATATGTATATATATGTAATATATATATATATATATATATATATATATATATATTTATGTCAATATATATATATAATGTCAAGGAGATTTCAATTTTTTCAACAGTTTTGAAAAACTACGAGTGTCGTAGTGATGAAACGTCAACTTTTTTAATAAAATCGAGTTTTCTAAGATTCAACAGCCTGTTATTGCTAATAATTATCAAGAGATTATATATATAATATATATATATAATATATATATATATATATATATATATATATATATATATATATATATATATATATATATATATATATATATATATATATATATATATAATATATATATATATATATATATATATATATAAATATATATATATATATAAATATATATATATAGTTATATATATATACATATATATATATATATATATATATATATATATATATATATATATATATATATATATATATATATATATATATATATCTATATATATATATATATATATATATAGATATATATATATATATATATATATATATATATCAGGCATAAAAAATATTTCTAAAATCGTGGTCTAGGAGGTCTAAAACGGATGAAGAAAGATACTTCCGCACCTGACTGCTTTCCTTCGATACACTCCAATAGTATGAATTATATGTGATATGGATAAAATACGGCTTGAGACTAAAACAAATCTTCGCTTTCTGTCATGATCTCAAGTAGATAAATATGAACGTAATTACTCAATGATACCGATTGATAGTCTTACAAAAAGTTAGACTAAACTATTTCAGTAATGGTCATTCGTAAACTTCCAACAATCCTCTTACTGTATCATCGTGTTATTTACATAGCAGATTTACACTTCTATTTACTTAAAAGTGTTTTCGAATTTATTGAAAATAACAACCTCAATTATATGAACAAAATTTTTCTCGTTTCGTTATCTGAGGAACAGTTACAGCAGTTGATGAATCATGAAAATAAGCTATGATTTTAAATGTGTATACGGTATCTACCTGGATTTCTAATTTCGGCATTTATATACCTACATTAGCCTTCATGTGATTTGCTGCTTAGAGAAATTTATAGATAAATGAATATTTATAAGTTGCAATATACTATCTAGAAATTCTAATGAAATGCAGTTATCGTATTTCGTGCTATGATATGAAGAATCTAAAGAAGAAATTATAAGTGAAAGAATAGTGACACATCCGGAAGAATGGCATCCTGTAAACATATTTTATGTCGGTTAAGATTTATTAGTTGACGTGTTTCTCGAAATTTATAAGTATTTGAACTTCGTGCGCCCATACGGAAAACACATCCTTCATTTTCAGATGAACGAAGATATTTTGAATTGTCTTGCATAGCTAATATGACTATTACTAACAATTCTTAAAATTTTCTGGTACTTATTAATAATTTGAAAGAATTATTTGAGAAATGTGATAAATAATATAACAGTGACAGATTGCGAATACCTTTTCATCTTACTTCCAGAAGATTTTTGAAAAAAGTGAAGACCCAGATTTCGATGATACTCACAAAAACCAAATTGAGGACTGGTACGAGAACGTTTTGCCCGCGTTGGAAGGCAAAGATGGTATCCCACTAATAGATCAGGATGAATACTTCGAAGATATCCCACTATGCAAATAATTGTTACAGTCACGTTAATTTAACATCATATTGTGCTAATGTTCTTCCCTTTTTTCCTCTTGTTTTCATCACATGCACATCTTCACAACCGCTTATGCCCAGCTTAGGGCTGTTAACTTTTGTGATGTTACAACTGAACTTCTAAGCGATGTTAAAGCGCTGCCTTTTTACATTACTGTAATGTTACTAGAACTTCCTCAAAAGGAAGTCTTCATAATGAACTAAAAGCAACATTTCTGTTACATTCAGAAATGCCTTTTAACATCTAGTACATGTTGATGAAATGTCTATGAAACAACATCTTACCAATGAACTGAATGTAACATTTTAAAAACGATACAGTATATTCTTTTAGATGTTGTATGGATATTAGAGAGTTTTTGCACCTTACGATAACTAAATACGCTAAACGTTAAACGTTAATTTTTAGTGATTAGCGTTTACCGGGCTCAATAACGTATAGCGGGCCCGCTATTTTACGCGATTCATCGTAGTGTTTTATCGTACCGTTAAAGCCAGCTGTTAAGTGTAAACAATTAAAACATAACCTAAGTTGGAAGTGTATGCTAAGTTTATTTTTAAAGCGTGATTAGATTTTTTGCTTGAAATTTTCTTCAATATGGATAAAAAACGTTTGAGATTCACCCTAAATGATGAAATAATGTTATTAAAAGAAGTTCTATGTGAAAACCCTTTTGAAGATAATGGAAAGTGGAATGATATTCAAGAAAAGGTTACTGATCAAACATCCAAAAGCTTTTCTATTCGTTGTCTCAAAGAACACCTACAATATTTGTTAGCTTCTTTTAAAAAAAGGACAATATAAATAAAAAAAATCTGGAACCGAAGAGGAATATAATGACCTAATGGTACTCTTGCAAAATGTCCTCGATTTATCCAACGAATTTATGTCCAAGAAATGTCCTAAGACAATCTCCAAAAAAACACCTAATCCGGGGGTTTCAGCAAGAAACGAAAGTCTACTTCTGGTACAAACAAATGCAAATAATGAACATTCAAGCGTCGAATTGGATGGTTGTGTTTTTGACATTGATTTGATCAATAATTATGAAGATGCTGAACAATCTACCAGTTCCACAGTGATTGCCGATGAAACTGTGCCGGCAATCGATCCTCCGATCACAAATGGCAGATCCAGGCAACCAAACCAAAGAGTTCCTGTTGATGCACCTCTTTTGTCAAGTAATCCGAGGAAAAGAACTCCTATGTTAGAATATCTAAGAGAAAAGCAGGAAAACGAAAAATTAATGAAAAAAGAAGAGCTTGCAAATCAATGCAAAAAGTTGCGTTTGGAGGAAACAGCGCATAGCATTCTCGATCAGATAGATGTTCGATATCAAATGATCCATACCTCTCACTTCTGTTTTCCGGACCTTTTCTTTTGTTCATCTTTTGAATAAAAACACAGTCTTCTAGTTATTGATCAGTTATAGCTCCTAAAGCTGATAAAGTTAAAATGTCCTCCATAACTACAAAAGCAATCGCAACCAAGTATATTAAACAATTCTAACCTCTAAGAATTGAAAAATGCAACACATCAGCTCCATTTTACGTTTAGTGTTAGCGTTAAACGTAATTTTTACGGAGATGCAAAAACTCTAAATTAGGTGCTCTTACTTTAAACGCCAAACGCTATTTTTAACGTTTAGCGTTTGCGTTTAACGGGATTTTCACGAATATGCAAAAACTCTCTATTACTTAAACCTCTAAATAATATACCTCAAACATTCTAGATTACATCCGATAGATGTTTCAGCGAATACACGGTGAACAACTAAAATCGCCGGCTGCCGGCCATATCTCGAAAAAGAATCATGATTCAACTTAAAAAAAATACCTCAAGGAAAATGAACCTGAAAAATATTTTTGTGTTACTAAAATATCCATTAAGGAATGGAAAGAACACTTAAAACATATAATAAGGTTATTATCACCAAGAAAGAAAAACTAAAGATATCCTAAATATACAATCATAAAGATTTCAAAAGTTGCATATTTAGTTCACCTTTTGGTATATGTCTTTTTTGGAGATAATCACAATATTATGATTTCGAGTGCTCATTCCACCCCTAGTGGAGATTTTAGAAACTCATAAATATTTTCTAGCGATTTTTCTTTCCAAAAGGTAATTTTTTTCAATTTGTACCAATATTCTTTTCTGAGATGTGGCCTACAGCCGTTCTTAGTTGTTCACCCTGTACATTTAAAATAAAAAAGTAATAAACGATTTGAATAGTATATTAACTATTAATAAATAGAACACTGAAAATAAAAATAAAACAAATCCAGCCTTAAAATAAATATCTTGTCCAGAAAAAGAAATCCAACCTAAAAACAAATATCCTGTCCTGGAATCCAACCTAATAAAATATAATATTGTAAGCATATTACATAACAAATAAGGAAAGTGATATATGACACATCTTAACAAAAATTGAATTTGTGTGCAACTGTATATATCAAACTGTAGTTGCTATAACGTAACACGATTCAAAACTGAATTGATAAAGATTACTGATACCTTATAGCTGGTTTACAGAATATTTATTAAAATGATTTTTTAATATTAAAACTATAAAAATTTCAAACTATCAAAACTTTACGAAACGTTACGGTATATCAACGGTATATCCCTCCACCCGGAATTTCAATGTTGAATAGCCGATTAAAGTATTAAAATGAGTATATTTAAGTTTTAATAATTATGATTTCGGAATAAGTACTTACCGATAACTGTTGCTCGTCCATTATAACAAGAAAATGCTTTTACTTAAATAAAACCGCGAAACTGAAAACGACGCTGCCACCACTTATAACCTACTTGCACGCCACGATCGGCCATTATCATGCTTGTCATTGTTTTTTTGTGTTCTGTTTTCTTCTTTTTTATAATTTTATGAATACATCATTCAAACAGCTCACTCAGTCGCAGGAAGTTACTGAAGAGTAGTTCGAAAGTTGTAAAAGTAACTACAAAATGTGATCATCTCAGAAACATGTTAATTTGTAATATTGCAGTAATGTTCTGTATGTAACATTAGTGAGACCTATACAAATTAACATCGTATGGATGTTTCCTCAAAGAAGTTGCTGAAAAGAAGTTCATAGGATGTGTATTTCACTGCTAATTCAAGTAGTATTGTGTACATCTAAAATATGTTTTAATTACATAACATGGATGTTAATGAAGTTGGTTATAAAATTTAAACATTTAGGAGATATCTTTTCAACGTTTTGAATAAACATCACGAAAAGTCTCTAAAAAGAACATCACAAAATAGACTTATTATGTTTCTTGTTCAGTGGGATAAATCATGGAAAGAATACAGCTCCAGGACATGACAACATTCCGAAGAATATTCTGAAAAAATTAGATCTCCCGGTGCATCTTGAAATAATCAGAATAGTTAACTTCTGTATGCAGACCTCTTATTTATCCGGGATTTGGAAGAAGGGACTGCTTATTACGATACCTGAATCTGAAAAAGATACCAAGAAACTTGAGAACTACAGACCTATCACACTGCTACCAGTAATTGAAAAAAACTTCTAAAAAATGATAGTCAAGCTTGATGAAATTGATCGGTCAAAATATTCCAAAATTCCAATTCGGCTTCAAACAGAAAACATCAACAATTCATCCACTGATCATACTTACACAAAACCTTCAGTGTGAGAGGAAAGAAGAGCACCACACTGCATCAATATTTATAGACATACAAAAAGCGTTTGGCAATATGCGGCACGCCGGCCTCGTTTACAAGCTACACCACCTGGGCTGCCCCACACATCTGCTGAAATTAATTGAAGAATTTCTCACATATCGAAGTAAAAAACTCACTTTCCACCAAATTTTTCCCAAAAAAAGGACATGGTTCCCCTTTATTGCCGGACCTATACAATATTTATTGTTATGACATCCATAAATCCCAGAATAACAACTACATAGATAACAAGGCATACATGCTATAATTTGCAGATGACACCACTGATCTTTCATGGAAAAACAATCACGGAACCAGTAGGTAGGATCGAAAAAATAAAAAACAAAGTGAAAAAATTGATGAGAAAGTGACTGAACCCAAAAAAAACCAAATTTATGCTCTTTCATCATAAAAACACTTTCCGACCATATCCCTTGTAAACGCGACATTGAAACTTGAAATCATCACCTAACTGCAGATACCTAGGAATGACAATCGATAGCAAACTCAACTTCCAAATGCAAATAAAAGCAGTAAAACAAGCAAAATTCAGCGGAGCCAATCTTTTTCGTTCCTCAACCTACAAAGACAAAGGTATTGAAACAGGCACAGCCTGCAAAATTTATAAAATGATCTGTTGACCTCTTTTGGAGTATGGTCATCAAATCCTCGGTCAATGCAATGAAACTTGCTTTAAGATGATCGAGATTGCTGAGCGCAGTGCTCTCCGAAAAATTACAAAAATGAGACATCCCAACATCCCCTGCATAACCCCTCGAACGAATATTTATACGAAAAGACCAAGATTGAACCGATAGCCGATAGATTCTTCAGAATGAATAAGAAATTCATTTATCTATACATCGACCTGATAGAACCACTAGTACACAAAACTCCCCTCTATCACAGACCGAAAAGGAAATTACCAGCGCAACCACTATTTGAAAAATTATTATCCTTACTCTAATATCTTAAGCACTCTTTTTTGCTGTTACATAGAATAGGCATTTTTTTTTATTATAAAAAACTCCCCTACATCACAGACCGAAAAGGAAATTACCAGCGCAACCACTATTTGAAAACTTATTATCCTTACTCTAATATCTTAAGCAATCTCTTTTGCTGTTACATAAAATAGGCATTTTTTTATTATGGAAAACTCCCCTCCATCACAGACCGAAAAGTAAATTACCAGCGCCATCACTATTTGAAAACTTATTATCCTTACTCTAATATCTTAAGCACTCTTTTTCGCTGTTACATAGAATAGGCATTTTTTTATTATAAAAAACTCCCCTCCATCACAGACCGAAAGGGAAATTACCAGCGCAACTACTATTTGAAAACTTATTATCCTTACTTTAATTTTTGAGCACTCTCTTTTGCTGTTACATAGAATAGGCATTTTTTTATTATAAAAAACTCCCCTCCATCACAGACCGAAAAGGAAATCACCAGCGCAACCACTATTTAAAAACTTATTATCCTTACTCTAATATCTTAAGCACTCTTTTTTGCTGTTACATAGAATAGGCATTTTTTTATTATAAAAAACTCCCCTCCATCACAGACCGAAAAGGAAATTACCAGCGCAACCACTATTTGAAAACTTATTATCCTTACTCTAATATTTTAAGCACTCTTTTTTGCTGTTACATAGAAAAGGCATTTTTTATTATAAAAAACTCCCCTTCATCACAGACCGAAAAGGAAAGTACCAGCAAAACCACTATTTGAAAACTTATTATCCTTACTCTAATATCTTAAGCACTATTTTTTGCTGTTACATAGAATGGGCATTTTTTTTATTATAAAAAATTCCCCTCCATCATAGACCGAAAAGGAAATTACCAGCGCAACCACTATTCGAAAACTTATTATCCTTACTCTAATATCTTAAGCACTCTTTTTTGCTGTTACATAGAATAGGAATTTTTTATTATAAACAACTCCCCTCCATCACAGACCGAAAAGGAAATTACCAGCGCAACCACTATTTGAAAACTTATTATCCTCACTCTAATATCTTAAGCACTCTTTTTTGCTGTTACATAGAATAGACATTTTTTTATTATAAAAAAACATATATATCAGGGCAGGAAAACCTAGGTTGATAGCCCTTTGAATCCTTATTCAATAAATTTATTTTCTCTCTCTTTCTCTATAACTGTGACAACACAGTTCGAATATTAAGATTTAGTTTCAAAATATCTGTATCCAAAAAACAGTTCGAAATTTTCAGTCATAAATATAAATACTTCAGTTACGCAAGAAACACTATTGCTAATTTATAAAGAAGAAATGAATATTGAAAATACAAAACTTGTCATATTTATTTTGAGAATTTATAACGTTATAAAGCTGTGATTATTTGGGATGGAGAACTTATACCACCTCTGAACGTAGCAAATTAGTCTGGCACAGCAGGTGAAGCAAATGCACATTTTATTGGTGATTTTTGTGAGTGAACATACATATTTCATTATTGCATCAGCAGGCTATATAGTACGAAGAGCAGGAAAACAAATAGGCACATATATTTTGCATTTTGATGTCTCTATCATATATTAAATAGAAAACATTTATCTATTTCCATGTAGATATTTATGGACGATTGAAATCACCTTGAATTCGAGATCTAGCGAATTTGATATACAAACTATTGGCAGTAGTTTATACTCTAGCTCGTGAATGCCGGAACAACTCTAGACGAATATATTATAGTAACCAGTTGAAATGTTTGACAACACAATTTGGCAAAACTTTCAATAGGTAGCAGTATATCACTGCTACATTAGACAACAAAATGTGTCATAAATTGGTAAAGCAAATTGATATAACAAGCACTTTCATAACGGTCATTTAATGAGACTAATAAAATTATTTACATTCATTGCCTATGAAAGTAAAATTGTAGTACACGATGTAGTTATTATAAATGGAGAAGTGAGTATAATAAGACCACAGATGATATATTTTCATTGCTTCATATTGAAGTATCTTGAATATTTCTCTATGCTTACGTAACAAGGGGATAGAAATAATAGTTATGGCTTTAGAAATTCATATTCATTCATTCATAAATGATCAATGAATAAATATTATTCAGCAAAGTGAATTATATTTTCTTACTTATATTGTGAAAGTTTCTATTCATTACTGAAAGTGGAAGCGGACTCTCTAATTATATATTATATATATGTATATATATATGTATGTATATATATATATATATATATATATTTATATATATATATATATATATATATATATATATATATATATATATATATATATATATATATATATATATATATATATATATATATATTATATATATATATAATATATATATATATATATATATATATATATATATATATATATATATATATATATATATATATATATATATATATATATATATGTATATATAACAATCAAATCATGAAAAACATATTTGTCTATCATGTTCAATTTCATACATTACATAAAGTGAACAAGGAAAATGCTTTAATAATTTAAAAAATTATCAAACAACTTTCCAAGGAAGCTGGTTATACGTATTCCGCAACGCAAAATCTGCATTCACAATCGAACTGTGAATAATAGAAATTGTCAATTCACCCGGACTCAAAATCTGCATACAGCTGTTTCGATCTTATTAGATCTCATCAGTGCAGCTTATTTGACTCGGGGTGAATTAAAAAATTTCCAATTGTTCCCCAATAGAAATCGTAGTTGGTAACAATGTCTTGTTCGATTGTGAATGCAGATTTGGAAAGTTGTTTGATAATTTTTTAAATTATCAAAAAATTTTGCTTGTTCACTTTTTGTAATATAAATATATATATATATATATATATATATATATATATATACAATATATAAAATATATATAATATATATATATATATATATATATATATATATATATATATATATATATATATATATATATATATATATATATATATCTAATATATAAAATTCTCGTGTCACGGTGTTAGAAGTTAAACTCCTACGAAATGGCTCGACCGATTCTCATGAAATTTTGTGTGCATATCAGGTAGGTCTTGAATCGGCCAACATCTATTTTTCATACCCCTAAATATCAAGGGTGGTCCACCCCTCAATTTTTATTTCTTATTTTCCAAACAAAATTTTTTGTTCTATTTTTTTTATGATACAGCATTCGAAAATACATACAACATTTTCACTCCTCTACGATCAACCTCTATTTTCATTTGTTGATTATAAACTGCAATTTGTTTGGCAAGATTTTAATTTTAATTTTGTCATGACTT
The DNA here is from genome assembly GCA_030704885.1 of Cynegetis impunctata. Lineage (NCBI taxonomy): Eukaryota > Metazoa > Arthropoda > Insecta > Coleoptera > Coccinellidae > Cynegetis > Cynegetis impunctata. The sequence continues at coordinate 818,631 of JARQZK010002175.1, read as the reverse complement.
AGAATAACACCATAGATCCACAAAGAGGTTGCAGGGTGGCAATCGAAAATAACAAAAGTCGGTCTGAGAATAGGTCGTAATATATTTTCATACCCCTAAGTGATTAGGGGTGTGAATTGATCCACCCCAAACATTTTTATAAATTTTTTAGACAAAATTTTTCATTTTTATTTTTTTATGATTGCATTGAAAAATACATACAACTCTAAATTTTCACCCTTCTATCAACAACCCATATTTTTCAATAGCCATTTTAATCATTTAAACAACGTTTGCCGGGTCAGATAGATTGATAGATTGATAGATATGTAGATAGATAAATAAAATGATAGATACATAACTAGATAGATAGATAGATAGAAAGATAGATAGATAGATGAATATATATAGAAGGATAGATAGATAAAAATAATTTATATGGCAGAACGACGTTTGCTGGGTCAGCTAGTATATATATATATATATATATATATATATATATATATATATATATATATATATATATATATATATATATATATATATATATATATATATATATATATATATATTATTTTTCAGCATTATTCCTTAAAATACCATTTACCATTAGAGGCCTCGGTAGCCCAGCGGTAAGGTGAACTGCCTTCTACCGTTTGTATACCGAGGATTGTGGGTTCGATTCCCACCTCGCTCTTGGGTGTTGTATATGTCCGGTTTTCAGTGGTTAATAATAATTAAAAATGTTGGGTAATGTACTCAGATTACAAGCCCATTGGCCGTTCGGAACCGGCGGTCCCTCGAAAAAAAAAAAAAAAAAAAACCATTTACCATTAGGAACTTTTGAATTGAAATGGTTAACTGTTATAAATTTTTTCCTCTAATTGAAATAAAATATTACTGATGCAATAAGTATCCCAATTCTATATATGAAAGTAGTATAAACAACTTTTCTTACGTAGGTATCGCTATACATTTATCCAAATTACTGAACCACAATATTTACTGCAAAATAACTAATTCACCTTTAGGAGCATTACACTGGCAGTATTTCTATTTCAATGAATAAAATATATCTAGAAACATAGCTTCAATATAGAATTCCACCAAAGAATTTGAATATTTGATTACATTCAAATTTAAATTACCTAATTAATATGTCAAATTTGAGATTATTTCGAATGAATATTGAAGAAATATTCAAAACGAAAGGAAAATGAAATTATAACAAGCAAATGTTAATATCTAATGAAATTTAATAAGGTATAGAATTCCACATTTGATTTTTATTCAAATAAATTCAAAGAAATGAATAATTTGTCAATAAGGCCAAGAATCTTACAAATTTGGAAAGTATTTCCATGAGAATTTAAATGCTCCCAAAAAAAATATGTATATATATATATATATATATATATATAATATATATATATATATATAAATATATATATATATATATATATATATATATATATATAATATATATATATATATATATATATATATTATATATATATATATATATATATATATATATATATATATATATATTTAAATCCTGGGACTATTTTGCTTCCTTTCATATCGCGACTATTTTGCATCCACCACAACGAGTGAAGATATGGCCATTTATGCAGTGAATATTGAATCAGCTTCAAATAGGAAAGTAGGTCATATAGTTTTCATCATTGTATTTCGAATTCTGAATATACGAAATTTTTCACTTTGCGACTATTTTGCATCTTTTCACTAAGCTTACTATTTTGACTCCGGATACGTATACTTTTCGTTCGTTATAGCTACTATTTTGCCTCCTTCTGTATATTAATTTCCATATAAAGACTTATTTGCCTCCGTCAACGATGCCGCGTTTTCAGATAGTAGTCAAATTGTTGAAGTGATAGTTTATCGTCCAACAGTTAGTTACTCACATATGAAAAGTATTTCGAAACTAAGTTATCGAACGCTGAGAGCATTCCTATAGTTTTGAGATTTCTAAATTTCCGTGATTTCTTTACTTAGCCGAAACACTAGGGCTCGGAGATTGTGAAAAGCCAGGAAAAATAGATTATTTGCTAATTCCTAACAGCTTCATTGAGGATTAATAATTAATATTACAAAAAGCATAAACTTATATTGGGAGCTCTAATAATAAATAATTATCGAAAGGGTTGAAGAAAATAGTTTTTCTTGATTATCGGGAAAATAAATCAATTTATCAATAAAAAAAATACTACTCTAAAGGGAAAGCAATTTGGAAAAATGATTCCACAAATTTTAGATACGATCATCAGTTTTTCTGTATAAAAAATATTTCAATGTCGTATGTATAGCGGCTAATCGCTAGTCTAAATTTTTTATAATATTACAAACGTTGCAGCAGGGCGTTATAAAAATGTTTATAATTTCTTCACTAATGGGCTTTTGTTAAAAACAAAAGAAGAGTTTTGAAGAGAAAACTCATTTCTTTTATTCATTAATAATAGTGTATTCACTTGTTGATTGATTCAATATTAAAATGGAAATTACTATAATTTTTTTTATAAATTACATTATAGAGCAAAATTAGTTACCTACCTATAATTAAAAAAATATCAAACACCTATTCGAATTTCTTGAGAATAGAGTAAAGTATACTCTTGTTTTTGTTATTATAAGATTAATCAGTTATATGTTTTCCTAAATTGAAAAAAATTACTTCAAAAATGTTAAAATTTTCAAAAAAATTTTCATAAAATTTGAATTCCAAATACAGCTGTAGCTGCTAAATTGTCAATAATCTTTTTTTTTAATATTGATGTTTACAATTTTACCTAGAAAATTCTTTTTCTATTTTTTAATAGTATATTTGCTGAAGATTTAGTAGCTATTTGAAATGTAATTTTCATGAAAATTTTTTATTTGAGAAAATTCAAAATTTTTTATGTTATTTTAATTCAGAAAAATGTATATAACTAATTTATGTTATAATTACAAAAATTAGAGTATACTTGACTTAATTCTAAAGAGATACAAATAAATATCAGAATCTCTTTATTATATTTTATCAACTTGAACTGATTTTGCTCTATTATGTAATTTAAAAGAAAAATGTATAGTAATTTTCATGTTAAAGTAATCAACTAATTGAAACACAATTATTTATAGTTGAAGAAAATGAGTTTTCTCTTCAAAAACTTATTTTCTTTCAAAAGTCCATTAGTAAAGAAGAATGAATAATTTTATAACGCGATGCAGCGTGTGATTTTAGTAATATTATAAACAATTCAGCCTAGGGCTTATTTGCTATACATTGGAAAATGAATTGGTTTTTCACAGAAAAATTAATGATCCTATCTTAAATATGGTGACATCATTCTAAATTACTCCTTCTTGACGTTAGTATTTTTTCATTGAAAAGTTAATTTATTTTCCATATATTCAAGAAAAACTATTTTCTTCAAACTTTTCGATGATTATTTGTTATTAGTGTCCACTATATTAGTGTAAACTTTTTCTAATAATAATAACTTATCACTAATAAAGACGCTTCTAATAAGGAATTACCCAATAATCTTTTTTTCGTAGGCCAAAAACCTTTATAATGAATTCCGAAATGTGTATGAAGTTGATTTCTATTATTTTTCATTTGAGAAATATCGCGCGGTAGTACATCTGCTGCCTACGTATTAAGAAACGTTAATTTAAACATTGGTAAAATAAATATCCAAAATAATATGGAATTTATGAAAAACGCATACTAATTACAGTGATTATTAAACAAAAGAACACACATTGGTAGTTTTTTTGAATATTACTTCTTGATATTTTAACTTTTGTCGATTTGTGAAAAATGAAAATATTTATGAAGAATAACCTTTTTTGAAAGTATTTTACGGCAAAATTCCGGAATTGTGAAAAATATGAAATATCCAGCTTGATACTGCTCTAGATTTCATACTGATTTATTAGTCAAAATTAATGAACAGATCTCACAAATGGAAAAACTGAGAGAGTGATTTTCTTCTTATGTTTAACTGTTCATTTCAAATGGACCTAATTTTTTTCGAATTGAATATACTAGGCAAAACTATTAACAAAACTGTTTTTCGCTAGATGCCCAAATCGGGCGGAAAACACGACTTGAGTACCATTTTGCATTTTCACCTCTTGCAGGTACAAATAACGGAGTTGTATGCAGCGAAATCATTATTGTAGAAAATTTAAGTGAAAATCTCGTCCTTAGTTGCGGTAGCTACAGTAGTTTCCTGTTATTCACAGAAAAGTCATTATGCTATTGAATTTTCATTCAACTTTTACTAAATTTTTGGACTTAGGAACATGAAATGTGGCCATAACCCATAATTTTTTTATTGTTGAAACAATTTTTCGTGTTCACTTTATGTGAAAATAAAATATTCTTAATATATTGATAATGACATTTTTGGTTTCGCAAAACAATAACGAAATGTGTTTCAAAATTTACAATCTCTGTACAATAAATATTTTTCTGCCTGGAAATTCAAGAAATTTTCAAAAAAATATTACATCAGTTATAAAAAAGTCCTTATTTAAGTAGTCTACGAAACATTCATAAATGTATATAATAATAATAATAATAATAATATAATAAAAACAATTGTATTGTTTTAATATTGAGAAAACACTTCACAAATGCGAAATATGCCGTAAGCTTAAGTTTTCATTTCAGCATCACTTACATGGAAACATAAGATTCCCGTGTATTTATGTACGATTGCCTGCATCACAGTGTTGCCGATTTTAGGAGTCAAAATAGTACGCAAAGTGTGAGGGATCGAACATGAATATACTCTCAGCGTATATTTATTTTGCCCCTAGCGTAGATAGTGTGAACTAAAATTGAATATTATTTTACATTCAGTGAACGATTTTGACTCCTTTACTTTTACTCATAACGTATGTTTGGTTGCAGTAAATTGAACCAAAATAATATGGTAGACTCAAGGGACGAACAGAAAGCATCTCACTAAAAATCGTGCTTATAGAGTAATTTATCTCGCAGAAATTGGCCAAAACTATTTTGCATCCGATATACGGAGTCAAAATGGTCGTGGAGTCAAAATGATATGTGTTAACGCTAATGTACGGAATCAAAATAGTGCTACGGATATATATATATATATATATATATATATATATATATATATATATATATATATATATATTCAAGATATTGATATATAAAATATATAAATAAATAAATACATATATACAGGGTGATTCATTAAGAATGTCCAATCTCTGAACTGTAGATTCTAGACCTCAAAATATGATGATTCTGCTCAAACTTCCTTATGCAGATATTGCTAGTTTCCGAGATACGGGGTGTTCAAAGTTCAAATTTAAATTCTGATTTTCGCAATAATTTTTTATGTTTTCACAATTTCTCTTTGAAAATTGGCAATTTTAAGTTTTTTTGGCATGAAGAATCATAATTTGCACTCTTATTTAACATTGCTAATAGAGGGCGCTAGTTAGACTTGTTTGTGTTATTTAAATCAAAGTAAACTTTTTTTGGGCTGAACTTACAACTAAAATAATAAAAAAATATTAAAAAGCGTTAATTCTACAAAAAAAAGTTACTCGTCTTTGAATCGTGTAACTCAATCGGTTATCGAGTTATTTGCTTCTAAAAAGTTCAGTAAAATTAAATTTTTTCATAAAAAATTTTATTATTCCTTAAATATGTAACAATAACAAATTAATTACGAAAGCGGATCATGAAAAGTATTGAAGTAAATGGTGGGCATTTTGAGCATTTGCTTTGAAGTTTTTTATTTTTGTTTACAAATTTGTTATTGTTACATATTTAAGGAATAATAAAATTTTTTATGAAAAAAATCGAAATTTATTGAACTTTTTAGAAGCAAATAACTCGATAACCGATTGAGTCACACGAACCAAAGAGGAGTAACTTTTTTTTGTAGAATTTAACGCTTTTTAATATTTTTTTATTATTTTATTATTTAAGTTTAGCCCAAAAAAAGTTTACTTTGATTTAATTAACACAAACAAGTGTAACTAGCGCCCTCTATTAGCAATGTTAAATTAGAGTGCAAATTATGATTCCTCATGCCAAAAAACGTAAAATTGCCAATTTTCAAAGAGAAATTGTGAAAACATAAAAAAATTATTGCGAAAATCAAAACTTAAATTTAAACTTTGAACACCCCGTATCTCGGAAACTAGCACTATTTGCATAAGGTATGTTGAGCAGAATCATCATATTTTGAGGTCTAGAATCTACAGTTCATATATATATATATATCTATATATATATATATATATATATATATATATATATATATATTCAAGATATAGATATATAAAATATATAAAATATATAAATATATATATATATATATATATATATATATATATATATATATATATATATATATATATATATATATATATATATATATATATATATATATATATATATATATATATATATATATATATAATCTTTTGATAATTATTAGCAATAACAGGCTGGTTGAATCTTAAGCTACGCCGTTCTGATGAGGACCAAAGAGTCCGAAACACGTGTCAACGGCTGCTTCCATATAAGCGTTCTATACCGATGATTCTGCTCTACTTTTTTAATATTTTCCCGTGACTAATTTCTTTTCTATTAAATAAATAGTACCCTATTATTATTATTTTCGAACATTACATAGGTAAAGGTTTCTGTAGTTTCCCTTGCCTTCTAATGATAACAATTTTGAATATTAATATTAGACGGAATAGCACGTAATAAATAAAAAAGAACAGCCACATCCGAAAGAAGTTTTAACAAGACAGTTCAATCTTATCTATTAAATTTTTTCAAGTCAATAAATGTCAAAGAATTTTCAATTTTTTCAAACAATTTGAATAACTATGAATGTCATAGTGAAACGTCAACTTATTAATTAAATCGAGTTTTTTAAGATTCAACCAGCCTGTTATTGCTAATAATTATCAAAAGATTAAAAATATATCACAGGCAACAACAATTCGAATAAATATATATATATATATATATATATATATATATATATATATATATATATATATATATATATATATATGTATATAATTTCACTGAAAAATTCATTTGAATAATGAGGGTTTAATCATATCAACCTTCCAGCGGATCTATTTTCACGAGCATTCATGACATGGAATTCCCACCTACCCTTCATGTGAGAGTGTTAATAAACTCGAGACCCGTACTACACGATGATAACACTTCCTAGACTGTTTGGGTGTTAATCGAGCTTGTTAGTGTCCCGTCCATCTGCCGAGTAGGCAATGATATCGTACCTTCATAACTACCTGATAATTTGCAAGACAAGCCCCTTGACATGCGAACACATCTCATGTATCGAAATCGCTTGGCCTAATACTAAAGTCAATTCATTCGATTAATGTTCGATTTTTCAAATGAATTTCCCAGTGAACTATCGTTCAGTAAATATTCCATATTCAAACATTAATTTGAAAATCGAAAAAAATATAATTGAACAAATTGCCATAAATAATATATAAAACCTTATAATAATAGACAATAGGATAGATAAAAAAATATTTTCAAAAATGCGATTAGCCAGGTATCTTCTTACCAGAGATAGTATATAATATAGCAGCCTAATTTACAACAGAAATTCAAGTAGAAACTCAAATTACTTTTATCTAAGTACAACATCAACATTGCTTACCATATCAGAAATAACTTAGAAAATCATATAAAAGATAGTAAACCAAAACAATAAATAAGGAGTTTATGGAATTAATTGTGGTTATTGTGATAAATGTTACATTGGTAGAGCTTTCAGAAGTTTTCACACTAGAATTTCAGAACACAAACGTATCTTTGTTAATCAGTTTTCGGATTCACCTCATGCAAACTATTTAATCCAAGAAAATCACACATTCAATTTTGACTTCAAAATTTCAAATGCTGGAAGAAAAAGAATTGAGATAAACTTTCTAGAATGATTACGATTAAAGAATAATAAATACCTGAACTTAGATCTCCTATTGAATAAAAAAGGAAAGGAAACACACGTGTTTCATTCCTACCTGAAGTATGTGTCAGGGAGGCGGGCAGCTTGAGTTTGGGATTAACTACTTCAGCCAGATCAGGGGATACACTTGTATGTACAAGTGCATTAAGGATAGGTGAGACGGGATATTTATGGAACATAGGAAGTGTGGGTAGGGTTCAGAGGATTAGTACTGGCCCAGCATTCACCTTATAAGTTTGCATACAGTGACTTACATTACCATGAGGAAACCTCTGAAAAAAAACTCATGGCAGACCAGTCGGCCCCGGGGTTTGAACCCGAGACCTCCCAAATACTAGCCAGCGTACCTAACGTACTCAACTAACTAGCTTGGTTCTATTGAATATCCAAATTGGTGACACTACAAGCCCCCTTCTCTTCAAAATTACGGAGCATCCTGAGTAGCAGTTTAGAATAGGTTTTTCGTTTCTCACCAATTATTTTCAACCATTCTTGTATAAACCTTCTCTACACGAGTTGTTATTTATTTATATCTTGTATTTCATATTTCGGAGAAATTTATTAATTTTCAATTCAGCATCTGAAGAAGGTGAAGTTTCTCCGAAACTTGCTTCATGCGTATTTTATCCAATAAACGTGTGAATTGTTCTCATTAACCATTGCTTTAATATAGAACTTATTTATACCCAGAATAATATCTACTTCTTGTCTGCTGTTGCACTCGTAATGTAACGTTCATAAGGCTTGTATCGGTCACAAATATCATGCGAAATGTATGTAAACAAACAGTTGCGTAGCATCTGAGCCTTCGGGGATAAAGCTTGTTGACGTTATTTTTCTTTTTTCAAGTCTTCAAATAATGTTTGGCAAATCAAATCTAATTGTTTCAATACGAAGATTTGTATGTATAATAAAATACAAGAAACAAACTATAGCGTTACCGTTACAGTTTTGGATAAAAAATTATTGATGATTTCGATACAGCTCCTGGGAAAAATCAATTTTTATTTGATAATTTTCATTTCTGAAAATGAGCACACCCTAGTTCAACTTGACAATCGTCAAAATTAAGTAAATTCTCAGTGTAGTCTTTATGTTTGGGAATGTAGCTATTAAATTTTGAATTCTATAGTAGAATAGCTTATTAGATGAGACTTGTGTATGAATCTATCAACGAATAATTAAAAATATGTGATCAGAAAATTTTAAGTAGTTTATTGTGGGAGCCCTCTTTTATGGGAGCCCCAATTCTGCTGTCCTGGTTGCCCCATCCTAAAGCATCTTAAACACAAATTGTTTGTACAGCATAGCAGTGCAACTCTGGTAAGTAAGAATATATTTAACAAAATAATTGCACGGCGCAGGTACGTTTCAATGAACTAACGACACATTCCTCGAACGTATATAATGAGAGTGAACTTACTATCCGAGTAAACGTATGTAAACAATAGATATGATAGCAAAGAAATTCTCTAAATTGTTAGTCAGGTATTTAATTGAAGTTGAACAAATATAGGAGGATACAAGTATATTTAGCTATTCATTAAACATGTCAATTAGTTTACTTGTAGCGGTTTCAGTAAACTTATTTCAAGTCATTCATTTTCTGTACTAAGTACGTCAGTTAACACACTTACAATTTTCATGTTCAAGTACCAAAAAATTGTTAATTAACTAATGCATAACTAATTGAAAAATCGCTGTTATTGCAAATTAAAAACTCATGTTTGTCCAATTTTTTGTTATTGAAAGGTTTGGCTGCTCTGGCAATTCATCGTGACATTGGAATCAAAGCTGACGAAGTCATGAATGGAATTTCAAAAAACACCGGAAACTAGATTTTCTGCTCTAATTTTCCCGAGAAGATTTTGAATGATGTATATATCCAATTAAATATACTTTAATATTTCACTGATTTTTAAATAATTTTTTCCAATTCAAATAATTTCAATTTTTTGCAATTGAATTTAATTTTTCTGATATTTTGTACTACCTAGATGAAATATCATTTTTATCAACAAAAATAGAACTTTAGAAGAAATTTTGTACCAAGTCATATCCCTCCCCATCGCAAAAAGCTATCTACGCCACTGAACCACGGTACGTGTTTCGTTAACACGAGGAATTCTCACTTATATATATATATATATATATATATAAATATATATATATATATATATATATATATATATATATATATATATATTTATATATATATATATATATATAATAATATATATATAGTATATATATATATGTATATATATATATATATATATATATATATATATAATATATATATATATATATATATATATATATATATATATATATATATATATGATATATAGGTATATATATATATATATATATATATATATATATATATATATATATATATATATATATATATATATATATATATATACATTTATATATATATAAAAAGAATTGAACAGTATGTACAGCATATAATACTTTTCAGTGAAACTCGGGTAAGTAACAATATATTTAACAAAATAATTGCTCGGCACAGGTACGTTCCAATGAACTAACGACACATTCTTCGAACGTATATAATGAGAGTGAACTTACTATCCGAGTACACGTATGTAAACAATAGATATGATAGCAAAGAAATTCTCTAAATTGTTAGTCAGGTATTTAATTGAAGTTGAACAAATATAGGAGGGCACAAGTATATTTAGCTATTCATTAAAATGCCTGAACATGTCAATTAGTTTACTTGTAGCGGTTTCAGTAAAATTATTTCAAGTCATTCATTTTCTGTACTTAGTACGTCATAATTTAAAATATGTGACTCCTGGATTGAATGGTTTGCGTAATGTTAATTTGTTTTGCTTTTGATAGAAAAATATTTGCACAATAAGGTATCATTTGAATAATGAAAGTCACATAATCAATTCAGACTTTGAAATTTCAAATACAGAAAATGGAGGTTTATATTAACAGTTGAATTGAATTGAAGACTTTTGGAATTTAAAATTACAGTACCTACTCCATTAAAATTGTTGACTTAGTTAACAAATATGAGAATATTATAGTGGCATCCCATGCTAATTTATATTCCTTTGGTATTGTAAATCTTTTTCTAAATATTCCTCCAACATATACGCTGGTACTAGTAAAAAAATTACTAGATTTCAATTAAAACTCTCTCGTTACTAGAAACACGCTTCAACCAAAATTATTTTAGCTTCAATGGAGATGAATCACTACTAGTAGGTAATGCATTCAAAATGAGCAATCAATTAAGCCCTCTATTAATGAACATTTTTATGAATAACTTAGAAGAAACAATAAAGTCATTCGGTCAAGTGTACGCACTGGTAAATAATGGCTCATTACGTATAATATAAAAAAGTCAAGTATACAGGGTATGCATAATGGTACTTTGCCATATAAACTGTGGCCCGAAAGCGATTCCTTTCCGAAATACAGGGTGTTAAAAGTTTCAAGGAAAGAATTAATTTTTTATTGACATTTTCATACCACTTTGAATATTTTTATAAAATTTAGTGTACGGCTTTTATGCATTAAAGAGCATTTTTTGGTGTGTTAAAATATTTTTTTTGAATTTCCACCAGTGGCGTCCGTGTTGGATTCGGACTGAATATATTTTAAGAAAAAATGATACGCCACTACTTTTTCTAAAAATAAATATCTATTTTGAAATCCCTATTTCATTAAGAGCAAATTTAAACCCTTTATTTCGTAAGACGCATGGTTTTCACGAAAAAAATCAGATACATTTCTCTGTATGGTCATATTGCTATAATTGAATGTTTATTAATGTACTAACAATAATTAATAACAAAGTGAAATAATTGAAACAAATCTCGCACTTAATAAGTAAAATTAAATGATGAAAGTGTCCTCTTCTTGCTACAGTACAACCTTCAATACGACGGAATGAACTAATTTCTTCTTTAAAGCTTCAACACCCTGTGTTTCCGAAAGGAATCGTTTACGGATCATAGTTTATATAGCAAACTATCATTATATTTTCATGTAGATGTACGTCCTTAAATATTTTACCTTACTTTTGAAACACCCTGTATAAAAGCAGGGCTCTGAGATGAACCACTCAATGGCCTGTAAAATGAAATAAAAACAATAACAGAAAACCCAGCAGTTCTTTTTTTCTGTAATCATTTAATTATATCAAATCTAGATGCGGTCACTTGACCGGCGTTGCGGATAACTGTGCGTTCCTGTATGGGGGCAAGTAAGCGCATTGCTTGCTATAATTTAATTGAAAACAATAAATTAACAAGAAGAAAGGTTCTCTATTATGACGCAACTTGGAAAATATTGTTTACTAGTTATTAGTCTATAGAAAAATTAAAGAATTAAATCTGCGTATATTGAACTCAAATGTTTGATATCTGTTCTATCATTTACGACTTTATTTAAATTTTTTTGAATAGGTAACATTTCTAAAATTTCTCTGCGTTTTGATCTTTTTCTATTTCTAAAATTTTTGTGCTATCAAAGTTGAAAGTATGATTCTCATTGTTTTTATGTTTTATTAGTGCTGTGGCTTGTGTTCTGGTATATTTGTGTGCTTTTAGTCTTTCTTCTAAATTTTGAAAAGTTTGTCCTATATATGATTTATTACAATTATTACAGGGTATACTATAAACAACATCAACTTTTTAATAAAATCGAGTTTTTGGAGATTCAACAAGCCTGTTATTGCTAATAATTATCAAGAGATTATATATATATATATATATATATATATATATATATATATATATATATATATATATATATATATATATATTGTTCAGAAAGATTTCCGCGGTCGGAAGTATTTGAAAAACTTGGTTCACGGAATGAACCGCGTGAAAGATTTGAAAAATCTCGACGTTTCGGCTCCTTTTGCGAAGCCATCTTCAGGAGAATTAGAAGGGAAATAATTCAGAATCGTGGCCTCAATCTGCCTACTCCACGATTCGAATTAGGAGGAATCGGAAACAATACGATTGCGTGGTCTCAACCTGCCTACTCCACTAACCGTACTGCTTCCTGTCAACTCTGAAGTCTCAACCTGCCTACTCTTCAGAGTCAACTTTCAAATCTTTCACGCGGTTCATTCCGTGAACCAAGTTTTTCATATATATATATATATATATATATATATATATATATATATATATATATATATATATATATATATATATATATATATATATATATATATATATATATATATATATATATATAAATTGGAGTTTACGATATTTACTTATTGGAACGGCAGTATAACTTTGGTTCTCGGGCACTTATCTTGGTACATGTTTCAACAGCCAAATTAAATGTTTTCCTTCCGGTGTCATAATAGACGTTATAATCAGTCTTCAGGTGTGCTAAATATCTCCCAAAGCTGTCTCGTCAATAATTGCGGCAAATTATGGCTTTGTCATTCAATCTTATGCAAAATTTCAATTTTTTTTAAATTAATTTTCAAAATTCGAGTTATATAAAGCAAAATCTTTTATCTGACTCTTGAAAAATGTTGATAGGTAGAACCAAAGTTACGTTCTACGGTGTTCTACGGAGAGTAGCGCAAATTCCAATTTTTTCCCATTTATCATTTGCATACTTAGGTATATATTTTCCGGCATTTCAAATCACTGTTTCTTCTGACTTCTGTCCATAAGGTCTTTGGTCGTACAAGGTTTTATAAGATCGAAAATTGAAGAATTTGGAAGATATTCATGGGATTGTTTGAGATTGTTAAATTATTGAAGCAGCGTAACCAAGAGACAATATATTCTTTTTTTAACTTTTCGCCTCACTATTTTCGCTTATTTTTAGGTACATGACCGCGTAAAAACATTTTTGGAAGCTTCACAAAACCATGTTCGATGTAAAATATTTCGAGGATCCAAGTATGTGCTGAGATTCACAGAAGGCTCAAAGGAGGAAAAAAATGTGAAAAAAACCGTGAAATACTCATCGAAATTCGCAAAAATGACAAAAAAATTTCTTTTTGTACAACTGCCATTAAAAGTGACACTTTTAATGACAGCCAACAGTGTTAAAAGTTATTGTTTACATGGAATTAAACATATTTTTAACACTCGATAGTGGAATAGTTAATAAAAGTGTTGATTTGGTTGTTCCTGTGGATATTGAAGAGTCAGCAAGAAGAGCAACTTTGGAATTCTCACCTGAAAAATCAGTTCAGCAGTACGATATTGCATATACCAATTTCCTGGCCTGGTGTAAATTAAAAAATGTAGAAGGGAACTTTAGCGAACCTGTTTTCTTAGCGTACTTACAAGAAAAATCAAAAATATTGAGCTCATCAACTTTGTATTTTTCATCTGGTGCCTCGTTTAAAAACTTTTCAACTTGTTCATTTGTGTCCCCCTCCAAAATGATTGCCTGGATCCGCCCTTGTATATATATATATATATATATATATATATATATATATATATATATATATATATATATATATATATATACAGTGCTTTCATGATGAGAGGAACAAATTCATTAAAAAATTAGGTTTCTATTTCATGTTAAAATCCTCGGACAGGTCGATTAGTATTTTTATTTGGGCAATTTTCGCAATAAAAATTTTGTATACAGGGTGTCTCATTGAAGAGCTATGGCTTTGTCATTAGTTTTTTTAAAGGTAATACCCTGTATATTATTTCACTTTACAATTCTACGATAAATTCTCATCACTTTTTGTGAACATACCATGCCTCAACTTGATGGATTCCCAGATTATAACGGAGATAGTGGAGCACCTGGAGATTTAAAATGTGGATTAAAAGTACAAAAAAAAAATTTAGGTAAACATTGTCATTAAATCTGAAGAATGAAATTTCACATGTACCATCTGAATTCATTCACTGGTGCTGTATAGTCCGCAGTTTTCACGTTTTTAACGCTCCAGCCACTACACTACTTCATTGTTTAAGAAAATGCAATTACTTGAGAGAGAACGTATTGAAGTGCTTATGATGATTGGTTTTGGAGATAGGGTGCGTTCACAAGAAGAAGTCTGCAATCTATTCAATGAAAATCATCCTGATCGTCCGCCAATTACTAGATCGACAGTCAGCAAAATTGAATCAAAATTCAGGAGATACGGCCACGTTAGAGATTTACCTAAAGGAAGACCACCGAGAGTATCTGAAGAAACAGTGCTGAACGTTCTACTAGAAAGCCAAGATAACCCTCATACATCCATTACTACAATTTCCAATAATTTCAATTTATCAGTAGGGTCCATGCATAAAATACTTAAGGTAAATAAGTATCATCCCTATAAAATTAAGCTGGTCCATGAATTATTAGAAGACGATTTTGACCGCAGAGTACAGTTTTGTGAGCAGATTCTTGAAATTCATAATCAACATCTAAATTTCATTACAAACATAATTTTTTCTGATGAAGCCACCTTTACTTTAAATGGCCACGTCAACAGACAAAACTGTAGATATTGGGCGACCGAGAATCCTCATTGGATGCAAGAATGCCACACACAGCGGCCTCAAAAAATTAATACATGGGCAGCGATTGTTCGAAATCGTATAGTTGGTCCCTATTTTTTTTGAAGGAACACCATACGGAGAGGACTACTTGAACTTTCTCCAGTACGAACTCATTCCGGATTTAGCTGTTTTGTTTCCTAACCCACAAGATCCTGACATACCTAATAACGAGATATGGTTTCAACAAGATGGGGCACCTCCTCACTATTCAATCGCTGTTCGACAATTTCTTGATGCAACTTTTCCCAACAGATGGATAGGACGGAGAGGTCCGATTGAGTGGCCGCCAAGATCACCGAACATAACCCCATTGGATTTTTTCTTATGGGGTTATTTGAAGTCTAAAGTTTATTTGAATAGACCAAATAATATTGATGATCTAAAAGAGAGAATCAGGCAGGAAATAAGACTTATCAGTCCAGAAGTAATTGAAAATGTGCAACGGGAAACATTGAATCGACTTCAAAAATGTCTCGAAGTAAACGGACAACAGATTGAACATATGTAAAAATTAAATTCGTAATGACATTTGGGGTGTTACAACTCGTCCCTCTCAATACCCACTATCTCCGTTGCTGGCAATCCAGCTAGTTGAGGCATATGGTATGTTCACAAAAAGTGATAAGAATTTATCGTAGAATTGTAAAGTGAAATAATATACAGGGTATTACCTTTAAAAAAACTAATGACAAAGCCATAGCTCTTGAATGAGACACCCTGTATACAAAATTTTTATTGCGAAAAATGCCCAAATAAAAATACTAATCGACCTGTCCGAGGATTTTAACATGAAATAGAAACCTAATTTTTTAATGAATTTGTTCCTTTCATCATGAAAGCACTGGGTATATATATATATATATATATATATATATATATATATATATATATATATATATATATATATATATATATATATATATATATAATGAAGTGAACGAGGACATTTATTTGAAACTAATCAAACAAACCTCCTAGCGGAGCTGGTTATACGAGTTCACGAAACATCGAAATGCCTCCATATACCTTAGGTATATATATACCTTAGGTATATGGAGGCATTTCGATGTTTCGTGAACTCGTATAACTAGCTCCGCTAGGAGGTTTGTTTGATTAGTTTCAAATAAATGTCCTAGTTCACTTCATTTTATTGCCACGAACGTGTATCGTTAACACGAAGATTTCTGTATTCTATATATATATATATATATATATATATATATATATATATATATATATATATATATATATATATGTATGTATATCAGACATCCAAAAATTCCGCAAATTGTGGTCCAGGAGTTAAAACACGGATGAAAAAAAACTACTCCCGTACCTAAAATACGATTTAAAATGTGTTGCATTGATTTGAATAAATAGTTTCTACTTCAGGCATAAATTATTCAATTCACAAAAGCCTGAAATCTTTTATTTATGTCGATTCTCGGTTCACACTTCCATTCAACATTCGAATACAATGACAAATTGACTCTCGAATGAATTCTCCGGAATATGCTATATTCACATATCTGATATCCGGCAGAAAGTGCTAATTCGAAAAAGCAGTCTTTAATACGGTGAAAAAAAAAAGAGTAGAATATTATAACAAGCGGAACCTTCTCAACGTCCATGAAATCGTGCAGCCCACCCTAAAATTACTGGTGATTATACCTTCGGACTTAAATTGAGTCGGAGTTTTGGCGATGTGGCTTCCAGCGAAAGATTATATCTCAGCTTAGGACCGCCGCACGAGAACTACTGCCAAATTTTACGGTTAAGGCAATATTTTCCGTAAATTTTATTTCCTTTCGTCCTATTTAAAAACTATCTTTATTGATTTATGATTCTCAATAAATAGATAAATACTAATTTGAGCAAAAAGAAACTTGGAGCTAAATTATGGAATATGTAAACTGAACCGAATGATTTGATTATCGTCAATTTCTTCATTACTGGGAAACTATTGTTTTTTAGTTATGTTTCACTCGATATTCATGAAAGAAATGATGCGGATAATTAACGATATTATGACTTATAAGTGCTTGTTCAGATTTTGGTTGAAAAACTATTACCCCAATTATATTTTGGATGAATACCAATCAGTGGATAACTTGATCATATTTTGCTTTAGCTTAAGATGTATGAAATTTGAGCAGTACTCAACGCAGAAAGATGTCAATTTTATGGAAATACAAATAAATGTAAAACAGTATTTTACGTTACTCCAATTTATTCGATTTGATTTAAATCAATATTCGGGAAATGTTCGAAAGGTTTGAGCTCGTATCAATGTTTATGAAGTGGAAGTATTCTCATAGTAAAAAATGCTGGGTGTACTGCGGAATTGGTTATCATGAAGTTAACTGAGAGTCTTTGTACCCCTTCCAAGAAGAGTGATATGTATATATATATATATATATATATATATATATATAATCAATATCAATTTTCAACAGAATGATTGAAAATAATTTATAAGGATAAAACTAAAATATAGAAATTTTTATTTTATTGCATATAGTTTTTTCAAAAAATACTGAATGAATTACTATTCAATCGACTACAGAACCAAAACCTAGAATAAACGCAATAGTATTCACTGAAAAATCGGCAAAATAATTTCATTAGAATTTTCTCAATCATCGCAGTAAGTGTTGTATGAACAAAAGTTTTTTCTTGCAATAATTGCAAATGGTATACCATAGCGGTTTTACAGTATTGAAGAATTCTTTGAAATTAGATGTCATTGAACTATTTAACTTGAATGTATATTGCAGAACTAGGTTTAGTTTGGAATATATATGCAGGTTAAACAATCCAATGAAGTTTATTATACATATATATTATACATATATATATATATATATATATATATATATATATATATATATATATATATATATATATATATATATATATATATATATATTTATATATATATATATATATATATATATATATATATATATATATATATATATATAATATATATATATATATATATATATATATATATATATATACAAATATATATTTATAAACATCAATCCGAGTGTATTTGGGTGATAATATGACTACAGTATGTATTCCAAACTATTTATATGATTTTCCATTTTGACAGCTGTAGTGAATGATGCTGTTACTAATTGTGAATTATTACATTAGTGCTTGGCTAGAGAAAAATATTTTGAATAAAAGAAAATAACTTTTTGAATTAATTCTATCGTTATCTGTTTTTTCATTCATTTTAAAAACGAGTGATATAAAAGAAGTTAGTATGGATATGTGTCTTTTACTTATTTATGGAGATTTTTCGAATCTTCATTCATAGACGCCGAATGAACAATTACAGTTTCGATTAAAAAACTAATTTTTATGTATATATATATATATATATATATATATATATATATATATATATATATATATATATAGATATATATATATATATAGATATATATATATATATATATATATATATATATATATACCTATATATATAGATATATATATATATATATATATATATATATATATATATATATATATATATATATATATATACAGGGTAGCGAGAAAGTCTGGCAACAAGCTATTTTCTTTGCAACTATCAAAGATATAATTATCAAATTCTGGAGTTATTAATACGATTGCATTTTGCGTTTTTTAAAGGATCCGTCAAAGTTTAGTGACGTCACCATTCAGTGTACCGCCGCCATCTTGAATTTTTTTAAATGGCAACGTAGGTCGAGTGATATATCGTAGAAAAGCTTATTTTTTCTTCTTTTCAAAAATACTGAATAAGTACAGCATTACTGAAAAAATACAAGAAACAAGTGTCAAAAACACTTAAAATATTCAATTTTTCCACACATAGCATATAACAAAAAAAATTAACTAAAATAATAACATATAATCAACAGTTTCTTTATAACAAGTGCTCAAAGTGTTGGCCACCTGTTTCTTGGCAATAATACAATCTGTCTTGGAAGCTTCGAATGGAATTGTTGATAATTTCTGGAGAAATTCCTTGGATTTCAAGACGTATGCGAGCTTTCAAATCGTTTATAGTTGTTGGTCTGTACACGTGGTCCTTCAATTATCCCCATAAGAAAAAATGAAGTGGACTCAAGTCGGAAGATCTTGCTGGCCATTCAATTACATCTCTTTGACCAATGCATCTCTGAGGGAAAGTTATATCCAAACATTGCCTAACGATTTCATGAAAGTGCGCTGGTGCACCATCCTGTTGGAAATATACATATTTGGAAATAGAGCAGTAATTTCAGGTATAATTTGATTCAGTAAAAGATCAACATATTTTTCACCAGTAAGGGCGCCGTCGATAAAACATTGACCAATCTCACCAAACCAGCCCATACATTAACTTTTTGTGGGTTTTGTGTTTGGGCCTCATCCATCCATTGGGGAGTAGAATCTGACCAGTACCGGCAATTTTGTCGATTAATCGTAGTCGATTTTAGACAAAATGTAGCTTCATTACTGAATACAAGTGAATCCAAGAAATTATTGTGATCACCAATTTTCTCTAGAACCGTTTCACAAAACTCTAATCTTCGATCAAAATCATCCTCAGCTAAACCTTGGTGGTTTTTAATTTTATATGGATGAAACTTATTTTGATGCAAAATTGTTTGTACCGACTTTGTGCTAATATCATGATTTCTTGCCAATTCATATGTAGATGTTTGATGATTTTGTTGAACATCTACTAGGACGCCTAAAGTCTTATCTTCGTTAGTTGCAGTTTTTGTCTGCCAGACATTGGGCGATCCTGTACGAATTTATTTAATATTCTGGAAACTGTTGATTTACTTATAGGGGCATGTTGAGGATTTAAATCATTGAACAAATGACTTACTTCTTCATATGTACGTTTTTTATCGCCATATCCAATGAACATCAGTATCTGGATCCTTTCTTTTTCCGATAAGTATACCATTCTTAATTTACTTTTCACAAATATAACTCAAACACTGCATGTATCAAGTACCAAGATTAAATCAATTTACTATTCAAAAATATGATTCAAACACTGCTGTTATCAAATAAAAAGACAAAATGAACTCTGACATTTGACACGTGATTTTTGACATATTTTTTCATTGTTTGCTACTGTTTTTTTCATTAACTGTACACCAGTGACGAACCAGCAGTCTTCCAAAATATAGAGAAATTAACACACATATCTGCAATGTTATAGGATACTTTCTTAGTAATGTGGTACTTGTTCTATATTTTTGGAAAGAGGAAAAAATAAGCTTTTCTACGATATATCACTCGACCTACGTTGCCATTTAAAAAAATCTAAGATGGCGGCGGTACACTGGACGGTGACGTCAACTGACTTTGACAGGTCCTCTTAAAAACGCAGAATA
Organism: Cynegetis impunctata; assembly: GCA_030704885.1. Classification (NCBI taxonomy): domain Eukaryota; kingdom Metazoa; phylum Arthropoda; class Insecta; order Coleoptera; family Coccinellidae; genus Cynegetis; species Cynegetis impunctata. The sequence continues at coordinate 797,673 of JARQZK010002175.1, read as the reverse complement.
TAATCCCGTTAATGTTCCTAAAATTTGATAATTATAACTCTAATCTTTTCAAAGAAAATCGCTTGTTGCCGGACTTTCTCGATACGCTGTATATATATTTTCACACAAAATGAAGTTAGGTCAGTAGAATCCAGAGATATTTAATTAATTTAATCATCTTGTGACTCCATTCATCCTCTGAATTGTCTTTATTTAAGAAATATAGCTTCAATGGATTTCACTGACAACAAATTTAATTTCTCTTATGTAGCGCAGTTGCGCAGTCTATGAATTATTTCAAATAGTTTGTGCAACCGAAAGTCATTGATAAAACTTTTGTTTGTGAACCTGAACTGATTGCTTTTTCTTCAAAATGTCTTCCTGATATATTTGACAAGCCCCTTTCTAATTAGTGTTAATAATTGCAATTGATTATTGTAATCCAGAAATGTTTTGAGTAATTTCTAATAACCTATATATTTTAACCCTCAGGATAATAATGAAAAAGATAATACATATAAAAAGTAGAAAATTATTTAATTCGTATTTTACAAAATCATTATGCATTCAGAATTTTATTTGAACATGTTGGGAGATTTCTTCGTGTAAATACAACTGAATAATAAAACTTACGAAAATTGAAAAATATAGAGTTTTGAAACGCCAAAATTGTATCACTCATAATGCGAATGATTGTACCAATACAGAAAACAAAAATTAAAATTTCATTAACAAGATTTCTTGAACTATTCGCAACTTTAATATGAGTTGGTTACTGAACTTAAAGATTGTGTAAATGATATGTGTCTGAAAAATTCACAACAATAAGTTGACAGAGTTTGTGGTTTTATGAAGTATAGGTATTATGCTTTACAATTCGACGTTCAATGCACCCCTCTCGAGTTACAATGCAAAAATCAACATGCTTGAGTATGGAGAATATATATTAATTAACCTAATATTTTGCAAAACTCGGCTTCAGTTATTGATATAACCCTATAGCATGGATTGAGAATTTCACGATTGGATTCGGAGTTATCTCGAAAATAGAGTCGCATCCGTTCGAGTTGATGATCGTTGTTCAGGTGAGCGAAACTTGAAATTAGGAGTGCCTCAGGGCTCTGTCCTTGGACCACTATTGTTCCTCCTATTTATAAATGACCTCCCACCAAACTTGAGGAAAATTCTCATCAAATTACTCAACTCCAATAAGACACTACACCGGACTATCAGGATAATGTTCGCCGATGATTCCTCTATAGCGGTTTCAGCTGCGACGTTAGATGAATTACGATCTCTATGTGAGCTCATTGTGCAAAGTTTCATCGAGTGGTGTCATAAAAATAGAATTAAGATGAATGTCAATAAAACGGAATGCATTCGTTTTAGTGTATCTGGCTCTGTGAGTGAAACATTTATTGTTCAGCATTTAGATACGGTCATCTCATCTAATGATCATGTTAAGTTTCTGGGTATACACATTGACAGATGTCTAAAATGGCATTCGCATATTGATGCCCTATGAAAAAAACTCAACAGCTCCTATTACGCGTTAAGCAGAGTTAAAAGTTCTCTTCCGCTAAATTCTCTTATTAACGTTTACTATTCTTTAGTATGTTGTCACCTATCTTACAATGTTTTGCTATGGGGTAATTCTTCAGAGGTTAATAGAGTATTCGTCATTCAAAAACGAATAGTTCGTTTAGTGTTCAATTGCCATCCACGGTCCACTTGCAGACCCATTTTCATAGACAATAGTATTCTCACTTTGGCCGCTTTATTTATATTTAAATGTCTAATATATGTGAAAGATAATGAGGAAAGTATTGTGAAAATTTCTAGTTTTCATTCACATGATACCAGAAATAAGAATTAATTGTATTTTTCCATTCATAAAACTACTAAGTGTGAAATGTCTTCACTTTATCAGAGTATCAAGATTTTTAATCATCTACCACGATGTATTCAAAATCTTCAGAAAAACAAATTCAAGAAGAATGTCAAAAACTTTCTATTAGAGGAATGTCTCTATAATGTAAAACATTATTACAGCTATAATTTCAGTGAAAATATTTTTGAATGACGTTATCATTGTATGTATATGTAATAATATGTCTTACAGGATCAATAAACCATTATTATTATTATTATTATTATTAATTCAGGTATGTGTTCTACAAAAACAGTCCATTACTCGATTATTTTAAATTCAGTTCTCTTCAAGTAATGTTTGGCTGTCAGAGATGATTTACTTGAATTATCACTCATTCTTGAATTATTGAAGAGTATTATAGCAGTAGAAGAAGAGACTCGCTCGAATCACTTCATCACGATTTTGAAAATACTACCTACCCATTATTGGCGAGACGGCGCTCGTATATCTATATATATATATATATATATGTATATATATATATATATATATATATATATATATATATATATATATATATATATATATATATATAGATATATATATATATATATATATATATAGATATATATATATATATATATATATATATATATATATATATATATATATATATATATATATATATATATATATATATATATATATATATATATATATCCACATATATACTGATATCCACCATAACTTATTTTTGCAAAACTTTGTTCTCAAATAACCTTTTAATGAATAATTAATGAACAAACTTTTTTTCGCAAACGTCAAAAAATGGCGACTTTTCTAACCTCAGTTTGTAATGTTGAATTTTCGGCGTACAATTGTGTTTTGAATCCGACATAATGTAATTTCTAAGAAACATTGTATTTATTCTAAAACAACAAGTTATTTCTTAATACTCGGGTACCAAAAACACACAGTCCTATGAAGCGTAGATAAGTGACTTTAAATGTTTTTGACAAGTATTTTGTTGAATTGTCAAATTTTTGTTGCCTTGACACCTACAAAACCAGCAAGCAAAGCAATCTAGTTTTACGTTTTTTTACATCTAATCCTTTTCAAAAATATTATCTTAATTTTAACGTTTGAACACCGTTTGCGGAAAAAATCGCATGTTTTATTCGGAGAAAAGCATTTTTTGTGGCTCATCTGAAACTGTCAAAGATTTAGACTCACCACAAAAAGTATCACTTTTACTCCTGATAAAACAATATACTTTTTTTCACTTATATAACAAACTTATTCCTACATCAAAATAGAAGTTATGTACTACAGATGTCTGTTGTTATCAACTAGATATGGCTATTACAATATTTAAATTGAAATCCATATGATTCTGATTCCATATGGTTACTTGATGACTTTACAACTAGAGTTGTCACCTCAAAATATAATGGGGTACGGAAATATAGTTATCCTAACTCGAACCTACGAATTTGTGAATGTGTAAACGTCTTCAAGTAAATCTATTGTTATGAATACATAATAATAAAATTAATACTCAAAGTTCATATAATCATTTTATTTTTGGCCAAAATTTTTAATGAATTAAAATAAATTAAACAATTTTATCGTTTAAGTGTTTCTAAATCAGAACTTATAATTATTATTATCAAATTTAAACTCATATTTGGTGTTATTTTTACATTGTGATAAAGTATAAAAATTTGCTAGAAGTCATATTATAGTTTATTCTCACACATAACTCTGTCTTTAACAGAAGAATTTTTGAATAATTTCTTTTCTCAGTCTATGAGTTATTCATGATTGAAAAATGTTCCTCAATAAGAGCATTACTTATATGAATTGACGATACCTTACCTAATAACGATCTTTAACAATTCACTCGATTCAAGAGATTCAAATATCTGAAAGTCAATAGGGATATCCATAGAGTTCTTCATTTAGAAAATAATTTTTTTTTTACAAAAGTCGGAATTGTAGAACCCAAATCGGGAGTCGGGAGAAATAGTACGATTCCGGAAGTTTCCCGATCAAATCAGCAGAGGTGGCAACCCTTTGAGAATATTATGCTTGATAAATTTTCCACATATATGCATATATATTTATATATATATATATATATATATATATATATATATATATATATATATATATTATATATATGTATGTATATATATATATATATATACATATATATATATATATATATATATTTATATATATATATATATATATATATATATATATTATATATATTATATATATATGTATATATATATATATATATATATAAATATATATAAATATATATATATATATATATATATATATATATATATATAATATATATAATATATATATATATATATATATATATATATATATATATATATATATAAATATATATTCATATATGTGGAAAATTTATCAAGCATAACATTCTCAAAGGGTTGCCACCTCTGATGATTTGATCGGGAAACTCCCGGAATCGTACTATTTCTCCTGACTACCGATTTTGGTTCTACACTTCCAACTTTTATAAAAAAAAATTATTTTTTAAATGAAGAACTTTATGGATATCCCTATTGACTGTCAGATATTTGAATCTCTTGAATCGAGTGAATTGGTAAAGATCGTTATTAGGTGAGGTATCGTCAATTTAAATGAGTAATGCTCTTATTGAGAAAAATGTTTCAATCATGAATAACTTATAGACTGAGGAGAGAAATAAAGTATTCTTCTAGAAAAAACAGTGTTATGTGTAGAAATAAACTACAATATGAATTGTAGCAAATTTTTAGACTTTATCACAAAGTCTGATCCAAGAGCTTGACTGAAAAAATGTAAAAACAACACCAAATATGAGTTTGAATTTAATGGTACTAATAATAAGTTCTTATTTGAAAACACGTTGTAAACAATGAAAATGTTCAATTTATTTTAATTTATTGGAAATTTTGACTTAAAATAAAAAAATTATTCAAACTTTGAGTATTTATTTTATTTTTATTTATTCATAACAAAAGATTTTTTACTAAACACATACACACATTCACAAATTCGTAGGTACGAATGAGGATTACTATATCTCCCTACTTCAGAATATTTTGAGGTGGCAATCTTAGTTGGAGGATCTTCAAGTAACCATATGAAGAGTACACGGGAATAATGATCAGAGTCACAAAACATACAATTCGCAGGATTTCAAATTTAAGATTCACAGACTCAAAACTTACATTTAAATTACGCTTAAAGTGTGGTTTTATACATTCATGTGTTATGTATTTGACTATAATGTTGTTAAGCAAAAACTAAGTTGATATGATTTGTAGTATTTCCAAAATAAAATAATTCTTCATATTGTGCCAAAACATTGTATGGAAAAATGATCAGAGTCCTGTACTCTCTGTTCATTATTGAATGGAATAGCAAACACCAAAATAATGTTTAAATGATTCTATTTTATTTATTTTATTATATAGCATACAATATTTTGGTTGATATTTTCAGAAAGAAAAAAATGATTAGGTAGCAATTGCACTAATTGGGATCTTTTCTTCATAACTTTCCATCTCGTCAGAATTATTGTTTGAAAACAATAGGAATTTTGAATAAAACTCTTGTACAGGTGGTTCGCAAAATCGTTTGAGGTGTTGCAAATCTGCAATTTTTTCGGGTTTTAGATCAAATGGTCCAGCATAAAGTGCTTTCAGTATAGTTTCTGATGGTATCTGTTTCTTCTTTGATTTTGATGTGTTTCTCGAAGTCATTTTTAGACTGGTTATTTGAAACATGCCATTGTAAGTTTCTCGGTGAGCAGTATTTGTGGTTTTTCCTTGGTCGCTTTCAAAGACAAAGCAGGTCGGGTTCCAATCGCACAAGTTTTCTTATACAGAGGTTGAAGAAACTTACTCCAGGTTTTAAACATTTCTTGCTGACAGTCGATTACACTAAATGGACTGGGTTTGACTCGACTGTTCCTTATAACAGCTCTCCAATCTTCCGGTATCTCAGCATGTACATCTAAAGCATCTGAATAGGTGGTTGGACTCTGATCATTTTTGTGAAGTTGCGCGTGGACTATGATCGTTTTTGCGTAAACCAGTGAATTTTAAAACGTTTATAACTTGGACTCTGAGTATTATTTTATAAATCGGTAACGACCAAACGAAAGCTCTTGTAAAACTTTACCAGATGGCACTAACAGTTTAGTTTCGACCAAAATTGGACCCTGATCATTATTCCCGTGTACTCTTCATATGAAATCAGAATTATATGGATTTCAATTCAAATAATGTAATAGCCATATCTACTTGATAATAACAGACATCTGTAGCACAAAACTTCTATTTTTATGTAGGAATAAGAGTGTAATATAAGTGAAAAAATAGTATATGGTTCTATTAGGAGTAAAAGTGATACTTTTTGTGTCGACTCTAAATGTTTGTTGGCTGAACGCAGTTGTGGCTTCAGAAGAGCCACAAAAAGTATATATATATATATATATATATATATATATATATATATATATATATATATATATATATATATATATATATATATATATATTTAAATATATATTCATATATGTGGAAAATTTATCAAGCATAACATTCTCAAAGGGTTGCCACCTTTGCTGATTTGATCGGGAAACTCCCGGAATCGTACTATTTCTCCCGACTACCGATTTTGGTTCTACACTTCCAACTTTTGTAAAAAAAAATTATTTTTTAAATGAAGAACTCTATGGATATCCCTATTGACTGTCAGATATTTGAATCGAGTGAATTGGTAAAGATCGTTATTAGGTGAGGTATCCTCAATTTATATAAGTAATGCTCTTATTGAGACAAATTTTTCAATCATGAATAACTTATAGACTGAGGAGAGAAATAAAGTATTCCTCTAGAAAAAACAGTGTTATGTGTAGAAATAAACTACAATATGAATTGTAGCAAATTTTTAGACTCAATCACAAAGTCTGATCAAAGAGCTTGACTGAAAAAATGTAAAAACAACACCAAATATGAGTTTGAATTTAATGATACTAACAATAAGTTCTTATTTGAAAACACGTCGTGAACAATGAAAATGTTCAATTTATTTTTATTTATTTGAAATTTTGACTCAAAATAAAAAAATTATTAAAACTGAGTATTTATTTTATTTTTATTTATTCATAACAAAAGATTTTTTACTAAACACATACACACATTCACAAACTCGTAGGTACGAATGAGGATTACTATATCTCCCTACTTCAGAATATTTTGAGGTGGCAATCTTAGTTGTAAGATTTTCAAGTAACCATATGAAATCAGAATTATATGGATTTCAATTTAAATATTGTAATAGCCATATCTAGTTGATAATAACAGACATCTGTAGCACAAAACTTCTATTTAGATGTAGGAATAAGAGTGTAATATAAGTGAAAAAATAGTATATCGTTTTATTAGGAGTAAAAGTGATACTTTTTGTGTCGACTCTAAATGGTTGACAATTTCAGAAGAGCCACAAAAAGTGCTTTTCTCCGAATGAAACATGCGATTTTTTTCCGCAAAAGGTGTTCAAACGATAGAATTAAGATAATATTTTCGAAAAGAATTAGATGTAAAAAAAGGTAAAACTAGATTACTTTGCTTACTGGTTTTGTAGGTGGAAAGGCAATACAAATTTGAACATTCATTGAAATAATTGTTAGAAACATTTAAAGTTACTTATCTTCGCATTATAGGACTGTGCGTTTTTGGTAAGTACCCGAGTATTAAGAAATAACTTGTTGTTTTAAAATACATACAATTTTTCTTATAGATTACATTATGTCGGATTCGAAACCCAATTGTACGCCGCCCGCCGTTCTTGAAATTGCCGTGAGCATACAAAAAAGTGTACTTTTTTGTCCGCTCACGACCGGGCAAAAAAGTAAAAACAAAATGACATGTATGAAATCAAACTTCAACAAACTGAGGTTGAAGAAGTCGTAATTTTTTTACGTTTGCGGAAAAAAATTTATTCAGTAAGCTATTTTCACATACAATTGATGTTATTTGAGAACAGAGTTTTGCAAAAATAAATTTTGTAGGTTATCAGAATTTCTAAGTAAATTGCTGTCGGCACTTTCCGTCAACTCTAATTGTTCTTCAGTTAAACACGGTATAAAAAATATAAAATATGTTCAAAAATTAAATATATGGTCAACTTTCCATAATTTTGAAATATCAAAATATACACGTGGGTGGCATGCTGAGCTAGTCGTAAGACTGGCACAACTTGGGCTTACAGAGTGTGGTGCTACCAAGTGTTGCATTTTATATAACCGCCAGTTGCCGACATCGCCTCGATACGTGAGGAGCTCCTAGACCTGTACCCGTTAGGATGTGAACCTGCTACAGTCCTTACTTTGATACTTCAAATCGCGAAGTGCCATTTTCGTTTATTATTTTAATAAATGCTGTTTATTCTACGTTTATATTACCTGTGCAACTTAAGCATGGAAGGAAGCGACAGTTTATTTTCGTTCCACACTTATATTTACGCAATGCTCTTCTAGCAAACACCCGCAACGAATAAATTTTTTCCACACTAATCTTCGAATAACAGACTATACCGAATTGCTTTTAATAGAAACGAGAATGACATAAAAATTTAATTCGGTGCGAGTAAAATTTATTCAGGTGCATTAAAGTCATTTGATGTGAAAATTGTGAATTAGTGGTGCGACCTGAATACATGAGTGTTTAGAAAAGTTACCAGAGGGATTGCATCTGTGGTTTGTCATCTGAAGATTTGTATACCTACTCCTCACGAAAAGCCTTACTCCCTACGGGTAAGTTAAACAGAATTATTTATTGAGTCAGACAGAGGTTGTAAATATCTTAATTAAATCGTCCGTTGTTTACTTGATCTTATTTTTGTAAGCTGAGTTCGGAAAAAATCTTCACCCACGCAAATACTTACTTTGGTTGTTGCGCTTCATTGGAGGACTAAATCTAACGTTCAACTTAGAGTAGATAGAATATCGAACGCTGTGTTTATTTCGAATAACATATAATTAGGAATAAAAGTAAACTCTCTTGTTCTCTCAATTAACGGTAATATTCTGAGAAAGCTTCCCTGTTGAATTTCCGAGTTTTTCTTACTGGATTGTTTTTATTAGGTGCTCGAGTTGAATGTAGGTTTTCGCTTCTAGCAGATCTGAAGAGGAAGTTGTTTGAAATAAATCATGACGATTATTGGGAATAATTTTGTTGATAATTGTCAAATCTTCGTACATTTTCTGAAAAAGTTTATTAAAATTCAACTTCAGCGACTAGTGATAAATATACATGAATATGACTTAACTGATAAATTGTCCATACTTTAAAAGAGTTTAATGTTTATTTCAATTGAAGATTATTTCTTCATTTTAGGTTTCAATATATTTCTTTCTTGCTACTATTCTGACAATCAGAGAAAATTTTATAAATCACATTAATAACTTGAGCGACTAGTGAAAAATATAACTGAATATGACTCAACTGATAAATTGTCTATACTGTAAAAGAGTTTAATGTTTATTTCAATTGAAGATTATTTCTTTATTTTAGGTTTTAATATTTTTCTTTCTTGCTACTATTCTGACAATCAAAGGAAATTTTATAAATCACATTAATACTATTTATACTAGAGATACGTAGTAGTGAAAAAATTGTATGATTTTTCACAAAAATATGAAACCATGTGATAAACTGAATAAATATACAAATATTTTACATATGAAAATTGTCTATACAGAAACAACATTCTTTAACGTTATCAAATATTTGCCATTTCACTTCGGAAATACGTAGGTATGCAACAATAATCATTGCTCATTGTAGTGACATGCAGTTGATCTAATCAATGAAATTTCTATTTCCTCGAATTCATCAATAAAATCTAAACAATTCTGATCGAGTTTATAGACGTATTCATTAGCATCTTAAACAGTATACGTTAAATATTCTCCAGTCAATCTTTTTTCCTCCTTTTATTACATTACTCTGAATTCATAACAAAGCGGTAAAGTTTGTCTTGCCTATGAGGAAGATATTAGTTGTCATCATTCGCAGAATAAATTTTTTTTTATCAATCAGAAAAAAAAAAGCTACATACGTACTTCATAAATAGGAAATTTATATATTAAGCATATATAGTATATTAGAGATTGTAAATTCACATTGAAAAGAATGTGCTTCACACATATAAGGAATATTTGTATATATTTGCGGATATGCTGAGTTTATGAGTTACATGATGTGTTGCATATTTCATAGATA
>JARQZK010002175.1:737500-782500 GCA_030704885.1 Cynegetis impunctata | reverse complement strand
TCCCGACTTGACTCCACTTTATAAGAGACATAACTGATTCAAAAACTTGAGATACAAACATAATAATACAGATAGTATTATTGCTAAGACACGGGTGGCCAACATTTTGAGCTCCCGTTATAGGGAAACTATTGATATTTTTATAAGTTAGTATGAATTAAGAAATTACACATTGTATTTCTTTGAAAATTGTTGCTCTTATTTTCTGAATAATGTGGTACGTATTCTATATGTTTGAAGAGGACGAAATCAGCTTTTCTACGATAAATAACTCGACCTACAGTGCTATTTAAAAAAATTAAAGATGGCTGCGGTACACTGAATGCTGACGTCACTCAAGTTTGACAGGACCTCTGAAAAACGGAAAATACAATCCTGTGCATAACCCTTAAATTTGATAACTATACGTTTGATTGTTTCAAAGAAAATAACTTGTTGCCAGACTTTCTCGCTATCCGGTATATATATTTGTAAATAATTAAATATATATATATATATATATACTTATATGTATATATATGTATATATATATATATATATATATATATATATATATATATATATATATATATATTATATACATTTCTGTACTATATCCGTTTTAGAACAATCAAAATTTTATAACGGATATCAAAATGATCCCGCATTTCACTCTTGACTTTTGATAGAGTGCAATAGTATATTTTCGTGGAAAAAGAAATACTACAAACGACTGAATACTGAAGTGTTTCTATATATTTATAAAAACACGATACTAGAATATTAAATGAAATTAATTGCAATACTATAAGTGAATAATTTAACTGTTTATCCTCGGAAAAAAAATAAATTTTTGATCAAATGGTTCCAACTGAACATTATTTTGCATCAATATAAATTCAAATAAATATCATAAAACATACATGAGTAATCATCAAGTTAATAAAAAAATACTTTTCAATTATTATGGACGCTGGCTTTTAATCATCTCTATTGTTCATAATGCAAAAAAAGATATTAGTAATTAGGCCAATTCACTAATTAAAATTTCTGCTACACCCTTAATTCACTTGAAACTCAAGCAAAGTTATTTTAATGACAGCAACGGTTGTCAGTATTTAATGAGACTGTCGAGGATACTGTAGATCAAAATGTTATTTCCAATTCAACAGTAGCCTTATATTTTCAGAAAATAATTGAATCATTTTAAAACCTATTCATTTTCAAATGATGATATATGTCTTTTTGAGGTTGAATATTAGAAATTATGATAATATGTGCTTAATGAGTAGAAAACTTGAAGTTGATATCCTTCCTCATTTAACTTGAAATAGTATGGGAATGAGAATTTTGCAAAGATCAGATAACAGAAATCGTTATTTGTAAATTATACTCCATAGATGAATGGATTTTTTCAAATGATGATATATGTCTTTTTGAAGTTGACTATTTGAAATTATGATAATATGTGCCTAATGAGTAGAAAACTAGAAGTTGATGTCCTTCCTCATTTAACTTGAAATAGTATGCGAATGAGAATTTTGCAAAGATCAGATAACAGAAATCGTTATCTGTAAATTGTACTCCATAGATGAATGGATTTTTTCAAATGATGATATATGTCTTTTTGAAGTTGACTATTTGAAATTATGATAATATGTGCCTAATGTGTAGAAAACTAGAAGTTGATGTCCTTCCTCATTTAACTTGAAATAGTATGGGAATGAGAATTTTGCAAAGATCAGATAACAGAAATCGTTATCTGTAAATTATACTCCATAGATGAATGGATTTTGAAAATGAGCATATCTCCTTTTAAAAAAGAAGCATAAAAAAATATGGAATATTTTTGTTGAGTAAATTTCAGTAAGTTTTTAGAAGGCAAATCTTTAACGGAAGCGTTAATAAAACAATTGAATAATTGATGGTGTCAATACTTCGAGAAAATTTATATTCCTGATGAATAGTTTTTTCAATATACGCGTAACATAAATAATGTATATGTAAACTCTAATAGGATAAATCTGGGGCTTTATAGCCCAGCACAATGTGCGTCTAAACTTTATAATTCTTTACCAGAAAACCTAAGATTGATAAGAAACTACAATGTATTCCTTAAAAACCTAAGAATTTTTCTGGAAATAGAATAAAGTAAAATGTGATATTTTTGCAATTAGTTGTCAAGTATACCTTAGTGATCTGTAATTAATATTAACCCAATACCAGCCAGAACTCAAAGAGGATTAAAAAATTTAATTTTTTTGTATAGACTGGTTGTTGAGTGTTCAGCAAAGACTGAATACTGAAATTTTGGAAAAAAATTAATTTTAATTCGCAGAAAAATAGCGTCCCATTTTTGGGACGATGGCTAAAAGGGGATAAAATAATATATTTAGAAAAAACAAAACAAAAGGGACAAAGCTGCTTTAATAACAAAATGTGTTCGATGAACTCACATAAATTATATACAGAACTAATTTCAATAAAACATTTTTGGTAAAAAAAATTATTTTTTATGGGATGGTAGAAAGCAGATATCTTGTAGTCGTACATTGCATTCTCCACAAATTCTAGTGTTTTTTTTTCACAAAATGCTTATCTCCTATTTTCTTTATAGAAACAACTAAATGACCCATTTGGTCATATCTTATGTCCACACTTGCTCTTCCTCCCATCAATTTGGACTTTTGAGGGCGTGGTCTCTTTTCCTACGTACTTCTAGCAGAGTAGCCATTTCATGGTGATTTACAATCTGGTAAAGTCTCCAAGTATTTGTCACCGATATATCGGTGACAAATACTTGGATGAAAAAAGGCCACCACCATTTCCCTGAACGAATTCTTGTTCGGTAAAGAGACACTTGCTTGTCTAACATATCTACTCCGCCCATATGCGAATTGTATTCTTGTATCGATTTTACGATGGAGTACTGTCACTATTGCAATGGAATTCTCACCGTTTGTGCTGTTTTATTTAGTCCACTTCACTATTTTTTCTGATAATGGTTCGTCGTCACTCTCAAACTCGGATTCGTCAGTAGGGTTAGAAGTAAACAATTCCATAGTACTTGCAACATCCACTATTTCTTCTCCTTCTAGGTCATTCTCTTCATAATTTTCTGTGTCTGTTAGAATATCCGGGTCTGGAGGAATTATTGCTACAATAATATTTTCAATATCCATATCTTTCCAAAATTCCGGATCTTCAAATATGATGTCAATGTCAACGACAGTTAGACATTTTCTGCTACTCATAATTATCACTTCCAGCCAATGTCCCAAAATTGGGACAACAAAATTAGCAACAAATTGGCAACAGATAATGATATGAGTCAGTTCAATTCCGTTCCGTATCGAAAAAAGAGACTATTCAACAATAAAACTGCAATGGTATAATTATAATTTTCTCGACAGAAATATATTGAAATCACTATAACGTATGACAACCCCAACGCGCCAGGCAAGTGCCGACTTGTTGAATCAGTCTAACTTCTGTTGTTGTTCCTGTGAGACATCTGACTATAAATATATGAAATACATACTTTGACCTAAATGACATTATCAAATACTCTAGTTTTCTGTGATAGCTTTGAAGGAATCTGGCAAAAATGGCGCGTCCCAAAAATGGTACGTTGGCTGGTGTTGGGTTTAAAACAAATGGAAAAATAGTATATTGTTGAATCCTTATAATATTTTATCTCGAAGCCAGAGCTTTTGGCACTGATTTGAGATTGTTATAATACATTGTTGTAAATTTTTATTAATAAAATAAAGGTTATTTTCAAAAAAAAATATTGAAAATCAAATCATGAAAAATATACAAGTTGACCATGGTCAATTTATACTAATTAAAGTGAACAAGGAAGATTCCTCAGTATTTAAAAAAATATATCAATCAACTTTCCAAGGAAGCTGGTTATATGTATTCCGCGACGCGAAATCTATATTCACAATGCAACGAGAAAACATCAAGTCACACCGACTCAAAATCTGCATACAGCGGTTTCGACTCAAAGTAAATTGAGAAATTTCTAATTTTCGATCAAATGGGCCTACCACACGCTCAAGCTTCACGACAGTTTGGCTTGCGCAAGCATCTCGTACATTAAGATTGAATACAACAGTTGCTACCACACGGCACAGTTATGTACGTGCAAGCCTCATTCTTGACGAAGTCGTCGACACGATAACAATGCGTCCGAACGAAGAACTATTTCTTCAACTGCAATTTTCTCAGTGTTTGCTGATGAAAAAAAAAGGCAAATGTAAATTCAAAAAGAACACGCTCTAAATGGACGAAGGAATGGCTTTTGAAGAGAAACTTTCATTCACACGTTAATCTACTGAAGGATTTAAGAGAGGATCCAAATGATTGGCGAAACTATTTATGGATGGATGAAAATGCATATGCTGATTTATTACGTTTAGTTACAACTCTCATCCAAAGGCAGAATACAGTTATGCGTGAGAGCATTTTGCCACACGAAAGACTCACCGCTACTTTGAGGTTTCTGGATACTGGAAGATCGTACCAAGACTATTCTCGAATGAGGCTTGAACCTTGTATGTCAACCTCACGTACAAGCCGGGCTTGCACAAGCAAGATTTCAAGCAAGTCAAAAATTACGCAAGCCAAGCCGTGGGGTTTGCGCGGTATACAGTTTTCCCAAGCCCACGCTCAATGTTCAGTGTTCAAGCCGGTTTGCGCTAGCAAAACTGTCATGAAGCTTGAGCGTGTGGTAGGCCTATAAGAGGTGAATTATTGGTTTCCAATATCTTTGGTGGAGGACGCTTTGGGTTGTTATCCAGATAGTAGTCCGACCGCGATTTGTATTGGGAAACAATTAAACATTTGTTAATTCACTCCGAGCCAAATATGTTCCATTGATCTGATCTAATAAGATCGAAACAGCTGTGAGCAGATTTTAAGTCGGGATGACTGGACGATTTCTATAATTCACTGTTGGATCGTGAATGTAGAATTCTCGTCGCTGAATACATATAACCAACTCCTTCGGAGAGTAGTTTGATAGTTTTTTAAATTATTGAAGAGTTTTCCTTCTTCCCTTTTTATGTAGTTTATCAATATCGTTTTTTTATGAAAGTTGTATTAAATTTATGGATAATGTCATGGATACTGAGTGATTTAGGAGGTATTCCTATTCATTGTATGTTAGTTGTGGTTTTTTCTTTGGTTTGTTTGAATTGTCAGTCATAGTCATTATAATTTGATTCTCAAAGATATCTTAGGTTTTCATATTTTCTATGAAAAATCTGAATATTTATGTTTGTCTTAAAATACATTGAAGATCATCAATGAAATCAGAAATTTTTATTTTGAACAATTATTATAAAAAAGCTAGTAAGATATGATTAGGTTAATAATTATTCAATTTACCAACATGCTTTGAAATTTTGTTATTATCTAGATTCCAATAACTCTTAGGGTTATGTAGGTATGTGTAGATTTGTCTGAAGATAATTGTTCATAACTTAGTTAAATGAAATTTCATTTGATTATTTACTACGTATTCAGGTTTACATATTTCATAAACACTAATTTTTGATGTTATGAAACTAAATTTTTATATTTTTAACACTATGTATGAATTCATTTTATCATGTCCAGATGTGATAAATTTCTACATATCAAATAAAACGATTGTAGTTCATATCTTTCCGCTTCCGATCATCCTTCAAGATAAAGCCCTAGGCGAGGTATTTTATTTCTAGGTCTTTCGATTCAAAGTTAATTTAGCTAAAATCCACATGCCTAATGATATAAATAGATGATACATCCAAACGTATTATTACAGAAATTATAAAATGTACCTACTTAATCAAATTTCGTTGTACTGTACATCACTCCTCTTACAGAGAAGAAATCAATGCTTACAGTTTTATACAGAATATTCATGCATGTAATAAGCAGCGTTTCGGTATGAGCGAGGGTGTGATACGGCACCTAGTGAATTATTGCTGCGTTAGTTAGATGCGAAGACAGTAAAGCAATAAAAATGATGAAGGATTAACGAGAGTAGGTAATCTCTGTGAGGATCAACTATTATTCCACTCAAGAATAGTAGTAGGAAACATTGACGATAGCTCTTGGTTCCGAAATCACAGCCACCTCTCATGATAATTTTTTTATTCACCATATACATATATATATATATATATATATATATATATATATATATATATATATATATATATATATATATATATATATATATATATATATATATATATATATATATATATATATATATATATATATATATATATATATATATATATATATATATATATATATATATATATATATATATATATATATATATATATATATATTTTACAACAACAAAAAAATTAGTCGCGGGAAAATATTGAACAAGTAGAGCAGAATTATCGGTATAGCCCGCTTATATGGAAGCAGCCGTTGACACGTGTTTCGGACTCTTTGGTCCTCATCAGAACGGCGTAGCCAAGCTTTGGATATCTTTTCATCTCCAAGTTTTCAATCTAATGCTTGGCTACGCCGTTCTGATGAGGACCAAAGAGTCCGAAACACGTGTCAACGGCTGCTTCCATATAAGCGGGCTATACCGATAATTCTGCTCTACTTGTTGTTATATATATATATATATATATATATATATATATATATATATATATATATATATATATATATATATATATAGTGAAACTAGGACATTCATTTAAAACTAATCAAACAAACCTCCTAGCGGAGCTGGTTTCAAGAGTTCACGAGAGCATAGACGGTATTTGATAGAAATGTTGATTTGTTTATCAAAATCGATGGAAATTGATGGACAAAATGTTTCGTCCTTATTGAGGCTCATCAGTATCATCCATAGTGATAACCAAACCAACTTTTCAAATGGGCTTATATTTTCCTTCTAGTAACACAATGGCATATAAATATGACACAGCGCCACCAGTCGGAAACAATTGAACCACATCAGACATGCGAAACATTTCGGCAACGAGAACTCGTACGTCCTGAACGATTGCTACTTGCGGTGTGTTAATTTTGAATCACATCGAATTGATGTGTCAACCTTACCCTAGCAGATATAGTAGCCACCTTCGGGTGTCAGGACGTACGAGTTCTCGTTGTCGAAATGTTTAATCTATCTGTAAGATGTGATTTATTTGTTTCCGACTGGTGGCGCTGTGTCATATTTATATGCCATTGAGTTACTAGAAGTAGAATATAAGACCGTTTGAAATATTTGGTTGGTTATCACTTTCGATGGATGGATGATATTGATGAGCCTCAAATAAGGGCGAAATAGTCTGTCTATCAATTTCCATCGATTGTGATAAACAAATTAACCTTTCTAACAAGAACCGTCTAAGGTAGATGTAGATATTTCGATGCTTTCGTGAACACTTATAACCAGCTCCGCTAGTAGGTTTGTCTGATTAGTTTCAAATGAATGTCACTTAATTTTATATATATATATATATATATATATATATATATATATATATATATAAAATTATTATATATATACACTGAAAAACCAGTTTATTCATTCCGACCAAGAAGAGCTACATGAAGATGACAAATTTGATTTTGCCGAAACGTCGAGCAGACTTCAACGAAGACGAAACCCATACGCGGATATAAACCCGGGAAACCAGACAAACATATATATATATATATATATATATATATATATATATATATATATACATATTTATATATATATTTATATATATTATATATATATATATATATATATATATATATATATATATGTATACATATACATATATATATATTATATATATATATATATATATATATATATATATATATATATATATATATATATATATATCATTCAAATCTCATTATATATATATATATATATATATATATATATATATATATATATATATATATATATATATATATATATATATAACTGAGATTGAATTCTCGCACATCACTAGGTGAAACATCATAAAGAATAAAGTTTAAACTTTGAAATAAAACACACTTGGCTTAAGTTTCACCGAGAGTTTCACTATATAAAAATATTCAGATAATGTGTTTAGCAGTAAAGGATAGTCGACATATTTCTAGTTATGAACTCATTATCAAGACTGACTGTGGTGTTTTATTTTGAAGTTTGAACTTTATATATATATATATATATATATATATACATATATCAGACATAAAAAATTCTTCGAAAATCGTGGTCTAGGAGGTCCAAAACGTATGGGAAAAATACTCCCGAAGCTGACTGCTTTCCTTCGATACATTGCAATATATGTAATTATTTTATCGATTAAAATACGACTAAAAACGTAAAATTCAAATGAGTACTTTTTATCAAAGAATCTGCTTCCGAACATTTTCAAAACGCATTGTTTAGTTTGTGCTAATCGTTGTGAAAATGATTTCAACTTTTTATAACAATGAAAACATAAATTCTAAGAATAGTGTTTATTTTCTTGGTTTGTAAATATACGGCAGGATGTATTACAAAGTGCATATTGGCGACTAATATAGCACGGTATAGTTTCACATTGAGAATTGTAGCTGAAACTGTTGGATTGGATGCGGGGTTATCTACATAATAATGTCTTCGTTCAGCCGCATGTGAAAAATGGTTTGATTTTAAGGAAAAATTCATGTAGAGTGAACAGAAGCTTGATCAAAAACTAATATTCACGATAGGTATAGCTTCAAAATTAAAAAAAATTAAAATTGTGGAGGTGTCTTTGTTGACAGGAACATTCTGACAGTGATAAAGTTTGTATATATTGAACTGTGTTTCTTTTGTACTAAATCATAAATATACTAGAAATAGTATGAGTCTACTATCTGACAACTATAATTTGGGATATTTTCAAAGGAATCTGAACATTCAATAATGCATGTTTTTAATTCATTACCATTATCCATTACTAGAAAAAAATTTATCTGAAACACTCTTTATATGTTTTCAACTTGTAAATAAGTCATAGATAAGTATTTTTGTATAAAGGTGCTTCATTTTTCCTATCCTATTGATTCACAATTCTTTTGATTATGTTGGTGTGATTCCTTGTCCTCATAATTTTTTGTTTGAAATTTATATGTTATGTTGTTCTGGAATCAATAAATGTTATCTATTTGTGTATCTATCTATATAAATATCACCTAGCTGTATTTTTACTTATTCTTTATTAGCAATAACAGGTCGTTAAGTAATGGTATAAGTATATTTATATATATGAACACTTGTGAATATTCATCTTATTCTCTATGAACATGTGATTTTAACATATACATTGTGGAACGTTGGTACCATTTATTATCGGCATATTTGAAGTATTATACGTTTTTAAATGTTTCTTCCGAGGTTTTTTCACATAAGATAACTCATTTAGCCGATCTATACACTGACGTAAAAGATGTGAATATATTCAAATTCATTCATGTATTTCGGAGAGAGTTTTCCATTTTATATGGAATCCAACGACATAATAGACACAGATATTATTTTAAGTATCGGAAGGAATAAATTCGTAAATAAAACTTTCGAGATTTATGTATTTTATAGCGTCTTTGTGTAGTAAGTATTAACTTGAAGCTACTATACACTTAAAATGGGTGTTATGAAAATCTCATCTAAAATGGCTAGGTGATTTGCCAACTGATAAAAACTACCATTCAAAATCTTGCTGAAGAATCCGACATATATTCAAATAACACAAAATTAACATTTTAATAATATAATATTCATTTCAGAAAAAAATTTCTGTTTAATTTCTAAAATTCTTCAGAATATAAAAAATTCGAATCTTCAATTTTGTTGTTGAATGAATGAGATCATTGTCTTCTTGATCGTGAACAATATCGTTAATCATTGAATTACAACAAACCTCTAATGCAAAGTAACAATATTTGTATTATCAACTGCCCATTTTCTTCATTATCCTAGTGAAATGCTTTCATAATGCATGAAGCATGCGAATATATTTTCGCCTTAATACTTGTAAAAATTAACTAATGTTATAGAGCCAGAATATTTTATATATGTGAAACTTAAATTTTTATCCCTAGCGAAAAGGTTATGCCAATACAATGAACAACTTTGTACTATTAATGGTTTCTCCAGTTGCTTTTGATGAATTGACGAAGTTGTACCATTGTTGAAGTAGTTAAGTTGTTCTGAAACGCACCAATATACCTAAAGCTATGGTTCCACCGGAGGAATATTGAGAAACTATTTTTTTATGTTGCTTGTTTCTGTAAATGTTCCAAAAGGTCCCTTAAAATTTCTTTATGTTCCGGCAACAAATGTTGGCTCTTCGTACTTGTCATCGGTTTCCATTTTGAGCGATAAATTTGGGTAGACAAATACAACAGTAAATAGAGACACAAAAATGGCATTTACTAAAAAAAAATACTTAATGGCTGAAATTTTGAGGGGGTGTTCGGGGGCATATCCTGAGTCTAAAACTGAGTTTTCGTATTCGAGGGGGTGGGGGATGATACAACCCCCGGTCTATATGGGGGTGAGTTCTTTTTAACTCTATATCTCCGTTGCTGTTGCCCGTTCAGTCAAGTCCAAGAGATCGTATTTGTAGGAAATTGAATTATCTATCCAATGACAATATAAAATTGAGGTCATAGGTCAATTAGGTCAATTACAATTGCCGGTCAAAGGTCAAAAGTGAAGGGCAGTTTTTCATTTTTCGCGAATACCGTGAAACCGGTAAGTTTTTTCGCATACTGCTTGGATACCATTTCAAAGTACTTAAAGTTACCTACAAAATGAGCTCTCGAACACCCTTCTACGATGAAGAGTTTTCCATCACTCCAACGATCAAGTTGACCGCGCGCGCCAATGTTGACCGCGCGAGTCGCGTGTCGTACTCTCATTGCTCGTTTATTGCACTCTCTACGTGCAGTTAATAATTATCGTTGAATTTTTTCCTAATTAGAATTAATAATATGGTTGAAGGTGGACTTGTTTTTTTTCAAGGGAAAACGCGAAATCCATCATGGGCAAACGACAAGGTCTGCCCTTGCCGAATAGTATGAGACTCCTACTCACTAAAACCCTATAAAAACCCCAACTTTTGAATGTTCAGTGCTCTGTCATGTATGTGTGTGTATTGCCGTGTACTGTTTGATGATTTGAAGTGTCTCGATCATTAATTTACATCAAACGGTACACAGCAATAGACACACATACATGACAGAGCACTGAACATTTAAAAGTTTGGGTTTTTATAGGGTTTTAGTGAGTAGGAGTCTCACACTATTCGGCAAGGGCAGACCTTGTCGTTTGTCCATGATGGATTTCACGTTTTCCCTTGAAAAAAAAAAAGTCCACCTTCAACCATATTATTAATTCTAATTAGGAAAAAATTCAACGATAATTATTAACTGCACGTAGAGAGTGCAATGTACGAGCAACGAGAGTACGACACGCGGCTAGCGCGGTCAACATTGGCGCGCACGGTCAACTTGATCGTTGGAGTGATGGAAAACTCTTCATCGTAGAAGGGTGTTCGAGAACTCATTTTGTAGGTAACTTTATGTACTTTGAAATGGTATCCAAGCAGTATGCGAAAAAACTTACCGGTTTCACGGTATTCGCGAAAAATGAAAAACTACCCTTCACTTTTGACCTTTGACCGGCAATTGTAATTGACCTAATTGACCTATGACCTCGATTTTATTATCATTGGATAGATAATTCAATTTCCTACAAACATGATCTGTTGTACTTGACTGAACGGGCAACAGCAACGGAGATATAGAATTAAAACGAACTCACCCCCATATAGACCGGGGGTTGTATCTTCCCCCACTCCCTCGAATACGAAAACTCAGTTTTAGACTCAGGACATGCCTCCAAACACCCCCTCAAAATTTCAGCCATTAAGTATTTTTTTTTTAGTAAAATATACCTTTTTAAAATCCGTGTTGCTATCGCAGTGGAAACGTATGGAGAATGCGACTAGGAACAGTCGTGTCGCGGACTTTTTCGGTGTGCAGTGCGCCGTATGTTCACTAGTTGCGTTAGAAATAATATGCAACTATTGACAATTTTTGCCGTAAGTTTCTACCTATGGCAACAAAGAGAAACATTTAGTAACAAAATGTTCTCCGGTGGAAAATTGAGAAAATAATTTGTAGCTTTTACTTGTTTTCGTAAATGTTTCAAAATGTTTCTTGTAATTTCTTTGTTTCGGCAACAAATCTTGACTGTTTCTACTTGTCAAGCTTCAAAAGGAAACAGGGTAGAAAAATCCGTGTTGCTATTGCAGTGGAAACGTATCGAGAATGAAATTAGTGAATAGTCGTGACGCAGACGTTTTCAGTATGCAGTGAAGTACGAAAATGAATGAAAATATTATTTATGATGCTGTTTAAGTGGACGAATGAGTTATCCGTTAAATTAATTGAAAATTATAGACTTTATGAGTAGCTATGAAACTCAAGGCACACAAGCTATAAATTCACGAACGCAAAACACGAGTGCCACTGAGATGCTTTCTTTCCTGTGTAATGTGAATTTCCCTAATGAAACAATAAAAATAAATTTTGGATATTTTACAAAAATTAAATGCTCCGACTAGTTCAAATGTTTTGAAATTTGGTTACACTTTACCTGATTTATTCACATGAGACAATGAAACAAAGTAACTTTACTAAAATCTCTATTAAAGGTATTTGTAAAATTTGGTTCAAAGATTACAACGTGAAATATAATTAAATTGAATAAAGTTAATTTTATTGAGCTCTTGTCAGTATCCTGATCTGTTTTCCAACGGTCTTCAATCCAGACTCCTACGGTTTTGAGAGACTTTTAACAGTTCCTGGAGTTCTTGAAAGTTCCTGGAGTTCTTGAAAGTTCCTGGAGTTCTTGAAAGTTCCTGGAGTTCTTGAAAGTTCCTGGAGTTCTTGAAAGTTCCTGGAGCTCTTGAAAGTTCCAGGAGTTCTTGAAAGTTCCAGGAGTTCTTCAAAGTTCCCGGAGTTCTTGAAAGTTCCTGGAATTATTGAAATTCGGACTCCTGACGTTTTTGGAAACTCAGACTCCTGACGTTTTTGGAAAGTCAGACTCCTGACATTTTTGGAAACTCAGACTCCTGACGTTTTTGGAAACTCAGACTCCTGATGTTTTTGGAAACTCAGACTCTTGACGTTTTTGGAAACTCCTGACGTTTTTAGAAACTCCTGAGGTTTTGAAATGCAGACTCCTGACGTTTTGCTAAAATTCACATTATCGAATTTCAGTTCAATTAACCTTCAATAATCTTGATTGCTGCGTAGATTCCTATCCTTTTTAATCTTATCTACAAACGGTACTACGTTCTTTGAATCAGATAAAAAACTAAGAGATAAGGAAAGTATTTTTTTTTCGAACAAAAAAAAAACACAACACAAACTTTCATCAACGCAACAAGCAAAAAAACAAGGTTAAAAAAGAAAATTTGAACTAAGAAAATTTTGTCTGAAGGTAATTAACGTGAATATATAGAAAAAGGATTGTTCAACTGTTCCAGAACATAAACTTCGGAGACCATTACGAATATTGAAATAAAAATTGAAATTAAACTACAAGTTCACAAATATGATCGAAATTATTTAATCAATATCATTAATCAATATGAAGAAACACTTACCGCTTCCTAGCGCAAAGATATTTAACAAAAATTCATCAACTTCGGGATAACTATAAGGTGAGAATTTATTTGCCTTTACAATATAATTCTTACGGCGTATTAACTCGAATTCCCAAGTCGAAAAGGAAGATCGTTTAATTAGCGTTCCGGCTTTGAGGAATTATTCCCCCTACTATTTTAAGTGACGCTAGAAATCATAGAATCTTCTTTACTGTCTGATCTCGGCTAGAATTTAGTTTAGCCAGTGGACGGTATTTCATAACGTTACACCTGAATACTTGCCTAATCTAGTATTTGTGTTTTTTTTTTCGCTTTCTTGAAGATATCACTTAAAACGCCGGCGCTGCTATCGCTATATCAACTTGCTTTATATTCTAACTTACTGCCAATATGCAGTTTAAACACTAGTTGCTTATTCAAGAAACAATATACGACTATTGAATATTTTGGTTGCTTCAGTGAAAATAAGACATTTACGTATGTTGCCATAAGTTTCTACTCATGGCAACAAGGAGAAACATTTAGCAACGAAATGTTCCTCCGGTGGAATCGTGGCTTAAGGCGTACCATACTTTCCTTTATATATTTATACTTCATCTCTTTCCACAACTGTTAAGAAATATGATATTTTGATGAACATGAAAATCTCTTGATTATAAAGTAATCGAAAAATTGAGGATCTTCTGCGATTCCAAAAACTCTGCACCAAATATGAGGAAAATGAAATGACTTAAAATCCCTTATTATTTCGAGAAAGTGTCATAAAATCTTAAACTACGATTATTTGATATAACATGGATATCAGAATGACAACAGATACTCTGTACAATAATTAGCTACGATATTCCAAAGTAGTACTTCCGAAAATTAAATCTTCATCATTCCACGATAACCTATTAAATTTGTACAGGCTGTCCCATTTTCGATGTCCTTACGGGATAACTCGCTTATTTTTAAAGATAGAGATTTGCGGTTTTCGCGAACGTTGGCTACTTTTTTGTGACTCTCACGATACCTTAAACAAAATTTTCATAGCTTGCTTCGTTTTTGAGATACAGGGCGAAGTTGAAAATATTGCATTTTGGTCCTCCTCCTGTAGCACAGCTGTCTCTTAACTTATAGAAAAAGCAAAAACTGTTTTTTATACACTTTTTTACGTAGAATCCAGTGGCGTAGTCAGATTTTTGAAATGAGCTGTCATTGTTTAGATATAACCCAAGGTTATAATTTTTTAAATGGAACACTCTGTATATTTTTCCATATTCAAAACACAAATGCTTTGCGCTTTTC
The DNA here is from genome assembly GCA_030704885.1 of Cynegetis impunctata. Lineage (NCBI taxonomy): Eukaryota > Metazoa > Arthropoda > Insecta > Coleoptera > Coccinellidae > Cynegetis > Cynegetis impunctata. The sequence goes on along the minus strand of JARQZK010002175.1, from coordinate 767,561 downwards.
AAAAATATATAATACTTGTATAATATTCTAAGTATTTGCTTTGTATTCAGATAATTTTCTTTTTTGTTACGGCAAGTCAAGACAAATATCACTTTAATAGATCGTTCGGCGCAATAAACAAAAATATCACTTCCAAATGTATAGCGTAAAACGAATAGTTTTCATTAAAAAAATATTGTTTAATATACGTTATTAAACAATTTGACAAAACAATAAATTTAAACTAATGAAACACTATTTATCGAATATAAAACTACGAAAAATTAGATATGGTAAGGATATATTACCAAGTTGGTTTGAATCCAAATCAAGTGATGGACCTCTATTTTGAAAGGTTTTTACTATTGCCCAGTTACTGGGTGTCAGTTAGATAAAAAGATAGGAATTTAAAGTTTCCTTTTTCGGATCTTTTGAAAAGCCTAGGCCAGAAAGGTATTGAAAAGAAAATGCAGAAAATGATGAAATTAGTGCCCTCGTAAAGGTAGGGAGAAGAGAACAAAAATACTTGCAGAGAAATTGAAGATTTGGTTGGCATTCCAAGGGTTTCGAAGTTATTTAAATATATATATTTATATATATATATATATATATATATATATATATATATATATATATATATATATATATATATATATTCCCCCTACATATCCCAAGCTATACATCATCTGCACCTAGGTGAAACTGAGAAGAGTATTGAGTTTTGTAGGTGGTATATTGTCCGATGAAAGCCATATAAGTAGCGCTGGCATTTTTAATCGAAATAATCATCGTTATTGGTCAAATGAAAATGAGCACGTTACGGTGGTTCGTCAAAAACAAGGCAGATTTGGCTTTAATGTATCCTGTTTCGTTTTTGGAGGAAGATAAGCGTCTACCGCATTTTTGTCGGTAACTTGAATCACCAAAGATATTTGGAAATTTTGGATGAATTTCTTTCTGAACTACTTGACAAAATTCCGTTGGCTCAATATAGAAAAGGTTTATCCTAATGAAAGATTCCAAAACCAGTGGATTGGTAATAATGGTCCCATTAGCTGGCAACCAAGGTCCCCTGACTTATCTATATTAGATTTCTTCATATGGGGCTACATAAAAAATAAAATTCCGCACACGCGGCACGAAAGTCGAGATGCTGTGAAGACTTTTGTTTTATCAAAGTGATATTTGTCTTGACTTACCATAAAAAAAGAAAATTATCTGAATACAGGGCTAATACTTAGATTTTTATATAAGTATTATATATTTTTGAAAAGCGCAAAGCATTTGTTTTGAATATGGAAAAATATACAGAGTGTTCCATTAAAAAAATTATAACATTGGGTTATACCTAAACAAGCAGCTTCTACGTAAAAAAGTGTATAAAAACAGTTTTTACTTTTTCTATAAGTTAAAAGACAGCTGTGATACAGGATATATAAATAAGCGAGTTACCCCGTAAGGACATCGAAAATGGGACAGACTGTACAGGGTGTTAATTTAGTTTCTCGTGAGAATATGTGGAAAGTATATGGTCAGCAGGAATACTTTCTTCAATTAAATTCTTTAATGCAGCCTGAAGTAGAATTCATTTGGAGAGATATTGTTGATGGTAATGATTGACATTATCATTCAGAAAAGCGCATGTAATAATTTTCATTTCCTTGTAAATTTTCTAGAATATATATTATTATATATATTATATAATATTAGTTTGAATATTTTAGTGAGCTAAAATATAAGGGACAATAAAATTATTTTCCACACTTTTTATGATTGAAATATAAAGAAATAAGTACTGAACCAAACGTCTTGTAGTAGTTCTTCTTTCTTCTGAAACCTTTTCAAAATCTACAATTGTTTTCTTTGTACTTTGAAAATATATGTTCATCATGTGAATGGCTTGAATTATTTTTTATAAACAGTTGAAAGGAGATTGAGTAAAATTTTAATTTTGAGTTTTTTGAGAAGTGGTCTAAAATTTGAAAATATGTCAGTTTTCCACATTTTCTTGAAATTATCCCCACTGTTTGATCGAAAAATTTTCTTCGATCTGTCGTTTGAAAAATAAGATTTTATATATCGGTTTAGATTCATATAGTTTTGGCCAAGAATCACTAGTTATGTAAATTTTCGTACATCTAATGTATCATAATTTATTACTATCTTCTAACAATTAGAATTGCTGTCTAGAGACTAAATGAACAAATCTATATTTACCGTGTGAGAATATTTTATGAATAAATAGTTGATGGAATCCGTCGTTACCACGTGATAATTTAACATGATGAAAAAAACTAAATTTGAATTTACTACGTTTATTATTACAAAATATTTAAAAAAAATTTAACACTGCGATTGCAATTTCGGTCACTAGACCATCATCGGGCAGATTGAGTTAAGAACTGAATACAAAATTAAAGATTTGCGCTTACGGGTGGGAAAGAATTATTGCAGGTACCTAAATAAGACAAGAGGAACATATTTCAAGAAGGGCTAATCGAGTGAATTTCCCAAATTGGTACAATACAATGTTCTTAGAAAAGTCTTTATTGTTTGAATACACTAAATATAGGAGAATATATCAAGTCAATCTGGTCGTCCAGCAAGATATCTTTTGCATTATGATTGAGTTTAAAAATTTCAAATGATTCTAAGTAAGTAAGCTTGGTTCCTTTCGGTCATTTGTGCATGATTGGAAAATTATCTATTTGTGTAAATGGGTGGTAATTTCCACGGCAATCATTTGAAAACGTTGAATCCGTTTCAGTTTTCAAGAAAGATTGTTGGTGTTCTTTAAATCTTGTCTTGAACGATCGACCAGTGTGACCTATATATACTCCTTTACATACAGGACAAATCAACTTATAAACTCCTGAACTTTCAAATTTTGAAGTGATATCTTTGGCATTGAATAACAATCCTGAGAGTTTTATCTTTGGTTTGAAAGCAATTTTAATATTACATTTAGGTATGACATTAGCAATTTTTTTTGTTAGAGGATCAAAATATGTTAAAGATGTGAATTTTTCCGATTTTTCTACTTTTAATTGAGGATATATGCTGTTGTACGCTAGTTGACTACGTTTCTTGTTTATCATTTTATCTATCAAACTTGTATAAAAACCATTATTTGAAGCAACAATCCACTATGGATATTATTAAAATAAATGATATCATTTTCTTATTTGATATATGTCTTAGTCAAAATTACTTCCAGTTTGATAACAAAATTTTTGAACAATCTAGTGGGCTGGCTATGGGTTCCCCTTTAAGTCCGCTTATTGCAGACATTTTCATGTCACATATAGAGAACATGATATTCAATTCTACAAAAGCATCACATATAGGCTTTGGCATAGATACGTTGATGATGTGATTGCTTGTTTTAAGGGCACCGCGAGACAATTAGATCAGTTTTTGAATTATATTAATAGCATTCACCCAAATATAAAGTTTAAAATTGAAAAAAAATTGGATCGACAGATACACTTCTTGGATTTAACTATCTTTCATAATAATAATACTTTGAGTTTCGATATATATAGAAAAACAACTTTCACGGATATAATGTATTCCGTCGGATTCAAATCATCCTCTTTCCCATAATCATTCAGCTTTTAATTCAATAATCCACAGAGCGTTTTCAATTCCATTATCCGTAACAAAATTAGCAAAAGAAATTTCGACTATAAAAATAATTGCTTCAAATAATGGTTTTCATACAAGTTTGATAGATAAAATGATAAACAAGAAACGTAGTCAACTAGCGTACAACAGCATATATCCTCAATTAAAAGTAGAAAAATCGGAAAAATTCACATCTTTAACATATTTTGATCCTCTAACAGAAAAAGTTGCTAATGTCATACCTAAATGTTTTTATTCAATGTCAAAGATATCACTTCAAAATTTGAAAGTTCAGGAGTTTATAGGTTGATTTGTCCTGTATGTAAAGGAGTGTATATAGGTCAGACTGGTCGATCGTTCAAGACAAGATTTAAAGAACACCAACAATCTCTTTTGAAAAATAAAACGGATTCAACATTTTCAAATCATTGCCGTGAAAATTACCACCCATTTCCACAAATAGATAATTTTAAAATCATGCACAAATTACCGAAAGGAACCACGCTTACTTACTTAGAATTATAAGAAATTTTTATACTCAATCATAATGCAAAAGATATCTTGCTGAACGACCACATTGACTTGACATATTCTCCTATATTTAGTGTATTCAAACAATAACGACTTTTCTAAGAACATTGTATTGTACCGATTTGGGAAATTCACACGATTAGCCCTTTTTGAAATATGTCCCTCTTGTCTTATTTAGGTACCTGCAATAATTCTTTCCCACCCGTAAGCGCAAATCTTTAATTCTGTATTCAGTTCTTAACTCAATCTGCCTGATGATGGTCTACTGACCGAAATTGCAATCGCAGTGTTAAAATTTTTCAAAGTATTTTGTGATAATAAACGTAGTAAATTCAAATTTAGTTTTGTTCATCATTTTATGAATAACCAAACATTATCTAGAGCTCTAAGGAAAAATCAAAGTGGTAATAATTTTGATCTTGTGAAAAATGACTAGCATACACAGTTCGGAAGAAATCAATTCCAGGCTTTGTTACAAATTTCAACAAGAGAGACAATTGCCAGTTATAAAACCTGATAACAATTCGATAACCGGCTTGGAATTCCCTAGTTCAAATCAATATAATCTTACTCAAAGATGAATCGACAAACATGCGAGACCATAAACAGAATAAAGGTAATTTCATAATAGGTACATAACCTGCAACAATTACTTACCAAGAGCTGATTTTCAGTCACGGTTTCTGTTTCTACTGTATTATGATCTCTCAAGTCATCTTGCCTAAACTGTCTGTTACTAATTTACAAAAGCAATCACATTTGTTCAAGAAAAATCTGAATCTCGTGCCAGGAGAATCGTGGTGACCGTAATCCCACTATAATACGCCCACGTTGATGTCATGTTATATTCTTAATTTTCATTTTAACAATGGAATCATTGAACCCAAATCATATTCTCACGATATACATTCCTCAGAACGGTATGTTTCTTTTGAATCACATGTGTACAGATATTATAAGTGATATTTGGTTGATTACAGACGAGTTTTCTGAAATATTTGTTTCTATAGCGCAAAAATTAATTTTCTGGAAATTGTTGATTTCTAAATTATTTAAATTGTAGGGAAAAACCTGCATGCCGTTTTGCTCAAATTGGAATATAGTACTATGCTAATTTCTTCACGTCAGATGAATAGAAGTTATGTGAATAGTTTTTTATTAGTAATGGCGAATAACGTGAAAAAGTTGGAAGAGCAGCTTGATATTTCATTTTATTATTTTGAGTAAAGTAAATGAAGACCTAAGTGCGAGAAGAGGACAGCTCCACTTTTTGCTAGTTTTCTGTTTTTTATTGACATATATGAAGAAAAATATTTCCTCTGTTTGTGTGGAAAAAAAAACAGCTCTAACAGATATTCCATAAGATATCAAAGGAAAGGAGGTATAACAATCTGTGTTTGGGGGAACAATGGGACAGCTCCCGAGAGCTGTCCCATTCTTGATTCAATCATAGTTCACTGTTCTGCCGCTATGAGAACTCGAGTACAACTCAACTCAAATATATGATAGTTTTGTCACCATTGTCTATTTTTTTTCACCAAGGAATCCAATAAAAACACATGTATTTGGAGGACTACTCATTTGAGTAGTCCTCCATAAGTTAGTTACATAAACCTTATGTTATATGACGAATTAATTGTTTTTGAAAAATATCATTTAATCCGGTTTTTAAGTGCCAAGACCTAGAATAATATAAAAATAAAATATTTTAAAATAAATTGATAAAACGTTTTTCTTTGTTATTGAAAAGTTTTTGAAAAATTTAGTTGTCTTCTTCTTTTGCATCGAGATCTTCAAATATTAGATATTAGTATTTGGCTAAACTAGCAATGTTTGCAGTGTTTGCATAATTATTTCCATCACTCAACTTCGTTTCCTTGACCTAAAATTCAGCTGCTGCTGTACATACATGTAAATAGTTCCCTTGCTAGTGTTAAGCATTTAATAAATTCTATATTATTTAGTCAATTGTGAATTATAAATTATATATAGTTTCTATAGAAATATATAACACAAGGAACTTCAAAGATGAAATATGTAGAACACCTTCCGTAAACGTCCTCAAAACGAATCTCTATGTAATTTCAGTTGAAAAATAGCAAGAAAATTCAAAACATTGACAGACTACACAATGATTCCCATGAAAATTTGGAAAATCTCAGTCAATCTTGAAAATAACCCTCCACAGTTGTTTTGGATGGGAATTTCGCTCGTATATAATGACGAGTTCCTTCGTAATTAGCAACAAAAGTCAACCGCAGCCGCGTTACCCACAATATATAGAAAAATTGGGATTTTTATTATAATTTATTTTAGATGTCAGGAAAATTAAGTGGATGCTAGGGTTGAAGAAGGTTGCAAAACCCAAAATTATTAAATGATTTAGCTAGAAAAAAAATGTACCCCTCTCACCAGAAAGATTAATAAACGTATTCTCATTCATTCTTCTCATCCTGCAAAAAGGTTAAAATACCGGAAGTCCAGAATACTGAATCAATTATTTAGTTTCGTATTTTATTCTATTGCATTAGCTGCGATCTTGTACCACTAATGACACATGTGTGTGTCAGCTCCGACACACGACTGGAGTTTACGTCAGTTTTTTCCCATCTTTCAATATTTTTTTAACTTCAATCACTTAATAAATTTCTTTATTTTGTACCCATATTATGTGTATCACTACATATAAATAAATAAACTAAACTCTAAAATCAAAACACAAATTGGCGGTTAGGTTGCTGTTGTATGTGTTGTATCATATATAATATACCTATACATGCATGTTATACAAGGGTATACCCTAATTTATGCAGCTGTGCGCAAAGTACGTTGCGCAAAGGAACGAAACGCGTCACATTTAGTTAACGCTCAATTTACTTGTCATAAAATTTTCATACCGCTGGCTAAATATGTATAAAAATTGTTTCTCAAGGAGTAAACTCCAATAAATAATTCATTGTATTTGTAATACATGTTTTATGAAAATTTTAGCGTCATTTCTAGGGTTCCTTACTGAATAAACGGAACCCTTATCCCCAAAGGATCACTTTGTTGTCCGTCCGTCCGTTCGTCTGTCTGTCTGTCTGTCAAGACCCTTTTTCTCAGGAACGCGTGGAGGTATCAAACTTCTAATCCAACGCAATCAAAAGATAAAGCCGTTTATGCCGAAAATTTTCGACAGTCGCAAGGGAATCAAAACCTACAGGGTGCTTCCCGTGAACTCAGAATCTTGAAATTGGGTACGAAGCAATGTCTTATGGCACAGATGAAGGAAAACTTGCGAAAACGATACATATAATGAAAATTTTTTTGTGAGGAACCTTCGGTGCGCGATTCCAACTGGCACTTGTCACTTTTTTTATATAAACTTTAACTATGGCAAATTTCAGACTGCTTACGCAATATACACAAAGAAGAGTTCAAAGTTTTCTCTTCACGTATTAATATACCTTCATATAGACCTCGATTATGAAATTAATTTTAAGATTGAGAATTGTACATAAACCAGAACAGTTGATTTAACGATGTAACGTTTCGCATGCGTTATTAACCTACACATGGTTTTTTCTATACCTCTTACTTCATTCATGTCGTTCAACACCTTCTTAGATGTAAACAACCGATGACTAATGGGTCCCTGCGCCAGACGTTTTATTGGAGTCTGGAGTGTGCTCGAGAGTGTGTGTTTCGGTCTGTCGAAAGTTCAGTGGAGCCTGACAGTTCGTGTGCGACAGGTGATTGCTGGTGACTTTACTGAAACCCTATATCCTAAATGTTAAGGCTGCCAGGTCTCAGCGTATTCTGAAATAAATTAGAAATAGTTCTAACTCGATATAATTGATATTTGTGGTAGGTTTTCAATGAATGACTGAGTAGCTAATCTATCAAGGCATATAATTTTTTAAATTATCTTTCAATCTTCAGAGGGAGCTATTCTATGTATTCCGCAATATTCACAAGGCAACAGTGAATTACAGAAAATGTCGAGTCACCAGTCTTAAATCTGCATACAGATGTTTCGATCTTATTAGATCTCTCATACTTCCTGACATAAAGATATCTAGTCTGCAAATGTGGCGTATGGGATTATGAATGCAAATCTCACGTCGCAGAATACATATAACCGGCTCCTTTGGAAGAATGTTTAATAATTTCAAATTATTGAATAATTTTCCTTGTTCACTTTATGTGCTTTATGAAGTTAACTATGGCCGACTAAGATACATTTCATGAATTGATTGTTAAATATTGCGAATATTGCAACAAGTATATACGGAGCCAGTGGCGGGGCAAGACCTTAATTTGATATGGGCAAGGTACATTTTGCGAGGCCCTCTTCTTCTTTCCCAACATGCATCGGCTAAATTTTGACAGCTACTATTCCATTCATTATTCGATGTGAATTCCTTTTTTTGTCGCAATAATCTCAACAAGTGGTGGTCTATGTAAATAACAGACAGCGAACAGTAAATTTTTATCACCATTTCTCATCATCATCACTTTTCGTCAGTAATGTTTGACGTTCATTTTGTTTGCTGGCATTGAAAAAAATCTGTTTTTTACTGGCTTTCAGGAGACTGTATAAGTTGCTCGCTTTCTTCATAATCAAACATGCTCTTCTTTGTGGCTATCCTTTTATTTTTAAAATCTTTAGGCAGATCAAAACTGCTTTTTTCAATAATTTTGTTGAAAACCGAATCACAATCACTAAGTGTGATTGTTCTGTTTGAGTTTTTAAGCTTTCGATGCATTGAACAAGTTACACAAATTGCAGTAGTATATCTTTCACTGCCCCAGTTCTGATCTCCAACCTGGTGTCTGATAAAGGCATCATAGTAAGCTTCAGTTTGCCTTTGATTAGTTTTCAAGAACTTGAAAATAGCAAATAAATTTTCTCAATAAAACCAGAAAATGTTTTTGCTGAAGAGTGTGCCACAGAAGAATTTGCTACTAACAGTAGATTCGAGCTATGACAACCGCTTTGTATAAAAAATGCTCTAGAATTTATGCTTAATATTCGTGGAGTTTCAACTCCACTATTTACGACTATCATATTTGCACCATTGTCATAGTCTTGGTCTCGACAGTTTTTAATATCTAAGCCATTCTTTTCTAGCTCTCCCAGTATTGTATTAATTAAATATTCTTCAGTCGTCTCAGTGAAAGCAAGAAATCCGATAAAATTTTCTTCTATTGTGTTGATTGATGTATTAAATATCTTAATAAAGCTAACGTTTGTTCAATTCTAATGAAGTCTATAGTGCTCTACACTAAAAAAAAATAATGTATTGTCAAATCACTTCATCGAGAATTGTTATGCTAGTATATATATATATATATATATATATATATATATATATATATATAGTATATAAAATAATTATATATATATATATATATATATATATATATATATATATATATATATATATATATATATACTATATATATATATATATATATATAATATATATATATATATATATATATATATATATATATATATATATATATATGTATATATATGTATTATTATTATTTGGACCGGGGTCGTTGTGGCTCGGTTAGCCTTCCGGGAACTGCGACCATGTAGATCTTTTTGTTCTCTACCCTACTCCATTCATTGAAACCCAAGGAGGTCGTCAATGGTGTTGATAAATCGACCAACAATCCTTGGGGGCCTTGGCCATTACCTCATGGGTATCCAGAACAGGTTTCCCCATATGAGTGCATTCTTAGTCCGCGCCAACTCTGTGACACTTGACATACCATGTGTTCAGTCTGTTTCTGCTTGCTGATCCACAGAGCCTACAAATATCATCTGCCGACTTTCCCATACGGTACAAGTGGTACTTTGTACCGACAGTGCCTGTCAGCAGTCCAACCATCGCCCGAAGCTCAGCTCGTGACAGCCTCAGGAGCTTTCTGGCGTAGGTCTGTGAAAATCTTTACGAACTTCTTTTGACTGCGTGAGTCCAGGGAGTGCTTCTCCAGAGGGTTACCCTATTATCCAACTCCCATTGTTGAACCGCTTCCTTATATTTGGTCTTATCCAAGACCACAAAAAGGCTCAGGTCCAGCAGGTGTTAACCTTGATGCACTTTTTGCAAGTTCATCGGCTTTTTTCATTTCCTTCAACACCACAGTGCCCTGGCGCCCACAGTAGAGTCACTTTAATTGCCTCTGGCCAGGTTGCTTTATGGTATTAACGGCACTCCCATGTCAGTAGAGATCCCTGGCTTTGTGATTCCAGAGACCCTCAAGCGTGGCCTGGCTGTCCGTGGTGATGATGTAGATATGCGCCCCTTTGAGGTTCATTTTGAGGCACTCCTGAGCGCATACGTAAACAGCCATTATTTCGGTCTGTAGAATTAGAGGGTTCACTTCCAGGGATTTAGAGATCCTCAGTTTAGGTCCATATAACCCAATGCCAGTGGCCTCGTCTCTGTTTTTGATCCATCGGTAAACCATATGGAAGACTTTTCTGGTCCAAACGATTTAACGAAACTTATTGCACTAGGACGGTCAGCTATGACCGTTTCAAAGGGCGTTTCGAAATCGAAGAAAGTTGGCATAACATCCGATGGTTTTGCCAGGAGTTTTGAATCCAGTTGACTCAGTATCCTCATATGTCCAACCCAGTTTCCAGGTAGGAGCTTCCCGTTGAGGGATATTCTCATTGCTTCCAGCAGGCTGCATTTCCTCACATGTATAAGTAAGGGAGGCAGATCGAGTATAACCTCAAGCGCTGCTGTGGGAGCTGTACGCATAGCTCCCGCTGTAACACCAATGCAGGCCAGCCTTTGCAGTTTTTGCAGCCGGTTTGCGTGTGGTGACCTTCTTCGGTTTTTGTCCACCATGCTAAAGACGCATAGGTGACAATCGGGCGTACTACCGCAGTGTATAACCACAGTACCATTTTCGGTTTCATGCCCCAGGTCTTTGCAAAGAGTCCTTTTGCAGGCCCACATAGCCGCTGTGCTCTGGAAAGAGTCCTATCTATTATGTTTCCTCCAGTTGAGTTTACTGTCCAGGATAACACCTAGATATTTGCATTCACTAAAGAAGTTTAGAGTCTGGCATTTTAGGACCGGAGCTCTTAGGCGGAGGTTCCTTCTTCTAGTGAAAGGAATCAGTGTTGTCTTCGAGGGATTGACAGTGAGCCCTCTTCCTCGCACCACTTTTCGATAATACTGAGGGCAAGTTGCATTCGGCTACTTATAGAGCCCTCATGCTTGCCTCTTACAGTTACCACTATGTCGTCGGCGTATGCCTGGGCGTTAAAACCATCTGCCGTAAGCTTCTCCAGAAGACCATCCATGACCAGGCTCCACAGCAAGGGTGATAGTACCCCTCCTTGAGGGCATCCCCTGCACGTCAGCACTGTCACTTCAGCTTCCCCCAGATATGCTGTGACGGTTCGCCCTTTCAACATAGCTGATATCCACTTCACAGTGGAGGGTTCTATCCCTTTTCGTTCAGCTGCATTGCATATGGAAACATGTAGGGTATTATCAAATGCCCCCCCAATATCTCCAAACATTGCAAGTAAAATCTCCTTTGCATTGAGGGTGCCTTCCACCTCTCTAAGAAGATGATGAAGAGCGTCTACAGTCGATCTACCCGCCCTGTAGGCAAACTGCTTGTTGTGGAGCTTCCCCTTATGTTGTTGTCTATTATTTTCTCCATGGTCTTCAGGAGAAAGGAGGTAAGGCATATGGGTCGATAAGATTTAGGCTCTGTGGAGCCTTCCCGTCCCCCTTTGGGTATGAATACTACCCTTGCTTCCCTCCATGATTTCGGAATATAGCCCCTTGCATAGCTGGCCTTGAAAAGCTCAACCATCGGGGTTATGATGAATTCAACACCTTTGTGAAGCATGGCCGGAAAGATGCCGTCCATGCCAGCTGATTTGAAGGGCTGAAAACTCTTTATCGCCCACTCAATTCTTCCTGGTGTGAATAGTCTACCAGCTTTCTGAAAATCCCACCTGGTGGGGTTGTATACCTCTCCAGTGGGGACATTATCTCTGGTAATAGTCTGCTTAGAGCCAGGGAAGTGAGTCTCTAATAGAACTCTCAGGCTCTCTTCAGGGTCATTCGAAAAATCCCCACATGGCTTCTTTATTTGGCCAATTGGGTTGGAGTGATCTTTAGATAGTGCCTTTTGAAGTCTAGCTGCAGGGGCTGTTTTATCTATTCCCTCACAGAAACTTCTCCAGGACTGCCTTTTGGCTTTTCTAACCTCTTTGTTGTAATTTGTCAGGGCCAGTCGATAGGCATCCCAGCTGCCTTCTCGCTTAGCCTGTTGAAAGCTTTTCCTAGCCGCTTTCTTGAGGTTCTCAAGTTGTTTATTCCACCGGGGTACGTCTCTGGAGATCGTTTTCTTCCTGAGTGGACAGCTGTTCTCAAAAGCTCTCTTCAAACATGACGTGAAGTGAGCAGAGGCGTTATCCACATCCTCATTTGAGCTGATGTTGTATCTCAGGCCTTCCAGTTCCGACCTTAAATGGGCTGCGTAGAGTTCCCAGTCAGTCTTTCTGGGTATCCTGCCATATATATATATATATATATATATATATATATATATATATATATATATATATATATATATATATATATATATATATATATATATATAAATATATATATATATATATATATATATATATATATATATATATATATATATATATATATATATATATATATATATATATATATATATATTATATATATATATATATATATATATATATAATATTATATATATATATATATATATATATATATATACATATATATATATATAATATATATGTATATATATATATATATGTATATATATATATAAATATATATATATATATATATATATATATATATATATATATATATATATATATATATATATCTGCCGGATCCAGGCCCCTAGGTCCGCGAGAACGTAGGCGGTCGCCCACGCCTTACGCCGCCACTGTACGGAGCGCGAACTCCGAGTCTGTCCAGAACTTTAGCAGAACACTTAGTTCGTGCGCTCTGGAATCCCATACATCACTGTTGCAGAGTAGACGTCTTCATGTCAAAAGTATTTGTTCTCTCGATGGAATTTCTACCAACAGTGAATTGTTGGTTCCCAATATATTTGGCGGAGGGCGCTATGAGTTGTTATATATTTAGTAGTTCGGCCGCGATTTGTATCAGGGAACAATAAGAAATATGTTAATTTACTCTCAGTCAAGGAAGCTGCACTGAAGAGATATAATAAGATCGAAACATCTGTATGCCGATTCTGAATCGGGACGGCTTGACATTCTCTATAACTTATTGCTGCATTGTGAATGCTGAATTCACGTGAGGAATACATATAAGCATCTCCATTGGAAAATTATTTGATAATTTTTAAAATGGTGAAGAATTATTGTTGCTATTTTTTGTTTGAATCGAGGTAACTTTTACTTGATGAAAATTTCGTTTAGGAAATAAGAACACGTTTATTAAAACATAATTTCCATTATATTCATTAAATGACAACTGTTTCAACAACACAGTGTCTTTATCAGATTTAGTTACAAAGTAATTCTTAAAATATATCACAGTGGTTATATCTTATCTGAAACGTTCTACTAATGGATATTAATGAAAGGGGGTTGCATTTATGATTCCCAGAACGGTATAACAGGTATCAACTTATTTGAAGTGGAAAACAATTATGAGGTTTCAAAAACCAGGTTTACTAAAGGAGAGTTACTAAGTGCAGTTTGCTCATTGAGTAACAACTGCTGACCGATTTATCTTTTGGTTTTGCTTGTAAGTTTGATTCCATAATACTGTTTTATTGATAGCACTTCTGCTCGAAATATGTACCATTATTTGCTGTAATTAGTAGACTAACTATTTGAAAAAGTCTGACATAAAGTGTTAACTTTATTTATTCTACCCGATGATTTGAAAAAGATATTTCCTCTTGCTTCATGTATAAACATTATTATGTTATATTCGAATGCAGTCTTGGCTATATATATATATATATATATATATATATATATATATATATATATATATATATATATATATATATATATATATATATATATATATATATATATATATTTTATATATATATATATATATATATATATATATATATATATATATATATATATATATATATATATATATATATATATATATATATATATATATATATATATATATATATATATATATATATATAGATTCGGTTTGATTTTGGTTGTTCCGGTTTCGTAAAAATACTTCAAATTACTAACAAATTTAGAGAACACAGTAAACGACAGATAGGACATCAAACAACTTAGTCATTTCTACCTACCATTTCTTAAAAACAAGTCAAACTGAAAAGAATAAGAAAAGAACGAATACATCACCAAGTTTGACATTGACATGCCAGATGAATAAAGAAAATAATTTTCAAAATATGTATTATAATTGTTTGACGATATTGTTTTATACTCTAGATGTTTTTATGTTTATTTTATTGTCTATACTAAGATAAGCTGTTAAACGTGTAATATTTGTGTAGTCAATGTTGTCTATTAAGATTTTTATATTTATATTTTAGATACTGAGGAAGGGAGTACTACTCTTGAAACGTCTATTAAATGAATTAATCTAGTAATTTGAAGTATTTTTACGAACCTGGAACAACCAAAATCAAACCGAATCTCTATAATATAAATGACCAGGTAATAAGGTGAAGAGAGCTCAAAGCTATCAAAGCAGTTGATATTTGCTTTAAAATTTTTTATGTTTTCAATTTAAATTTTCCAGAGCCTTTCCTTGTGTTCTGGACATTTATTGAAAGTTATTTTCATGAAATAAAGTCGAATAAATCATTTTCTATAATTCATGTAATTCAATCAAAAAATATTATAAACACTTACAATAAAAAAAGTTTTAATTAACTGTGCCTACCCAAACTGTTTTGAGTGATGAATATTGTTCCTGATTGATTTTTCAAGAGGAAAAAAACTGTTTTTTCTAGTCAAAAGAATTAGTTCACCACGAAAACTTAACATGGGGATTTTCAGTGATGATAGTGTATATAAAAAAAATGCTCGGATAGGCCGATTTTGTTTTTTGAGCGGCCATTTTCAAATGCTAATAACCTTATATACTTTCAGTACGTTCTGAAAAATGCGACTTGATAAAACAAAATCGACCAATCCGACCATTTCTTTAGATCTACGCTATTACTACCCAAAACCTCCATTTCAAATTCCGTTGGGCCACCATGTATAAAAATTTTCTAATGAATCTGATTCTTTCAACTGAAGAATACGATTCATTCATTCAATGAATTGTATTCATCAACTCAAGAACCTATATTCATCAAAACAATGAACACAGATCATTTATTCAATGAATTGTATGCATCAAATTAAAGAAAGATTCTCATCAACTTATGATTGACATACATTGTCGCAATGTGCGAGTTCATTAATATAAGGAAAAAGGTACCAAATCCATTTAATGTACACGTTCATATTATTAATGAAACTGTTCATACATTAATGTAGTCGTGTTCATTAAAACAATGAACTTGTTCATTGGACAAATTTTAATGATTTTATTCATTGAACCAATGAAACCTTTCTTTGTATTCATGCTACAATTTGGTTGAGTGATATACTAATATATGAAATTTTCATTAATTCAATGCGGAATGAATGAACCGTTTTGGTACCTACATCATTACATCATTCGTTACAAAGAAATAAAGTTAAATGTACCTAGGTACTAAGTACAATATTATATAGTGAGAAATACGTATCCTATTTAATACAACACATTGTAAATTTAGTTCTGTTTATCTAATTATTATACAGTGAACCGAAAAACGTTAGCATATTAATATGAATTGATGAAAAATTTTATATATCTTATTTTACTATGAATATTCAACAATTATAGAATGGCCTTTCTATTCAAAAATTAACATTTAAATTTTTGTATTTGAGATATATTATTAATAACGAAGATATTCAAGAAAGGATGAAAAGAAATGTCAACGCATTCAAATCAGAAATAGTTATCTAGTAAATTTCACGGTGAACTAGTCGGCCGTTTAGAACACCTACTTCATAAGTTCGTTGCATCTTGGGGCAACGTTCTAATAAGTACGAGGTGAAAAAATATACTATAATCTTTTCTTTGCTATTTCTTGTTTTGACCTTAATATTTTCTTAGAATAATTTGACTTGATCTATGAATGTGAATATGACCTTATAGTCAATCAATTACAAATTTTGGATTGATTGGGCCGATAGAATATTCACCCATTCTAATATAAACTGCTTGTCAGGTAGTTCGGTAATTTTGAAAAGATTCAGAAGGGCGCTTGTAGTAATTGAATAGCAAAATTGATACTACAAGGTCCATTCTGAATACTTTCAAAATTTATCAAAACAATGGTTAATAATAACAATTTACAAATTTATTAAAAGAAATAACGCATGACGCACGTTTCGGTGGAACTCCTTATATCGAAATCAAGAAATAAAGAGATCACAAATTGTGTAGAAGGGGTAAATAGAAAGTTGGTTGTAAATAATTATTAGAATAGGAAAAACCAATTCTGAACTGAGAGTCAGGTAGTTCGGTAATTTTGAAAAGATTGAGAAGGGGGCTTGAAGTATGATCGATTTGGCTATTCAATAGGAGACCGGAATGCTTGTATTTGTTTATCTGTAATGATTCTGAAAAATTAAGTTTAATTCCCTCACTTTCAGCATTTAATATTTCAAAATCGAAATTGAATGTGTGATTTTCTTGGATTGAATGGTTTGCATAATGTGAATCCGACCTTTGATTAACAAAGCTACGTTTATGTTCTGAAATTCTAGAAACTTATCACAATCAAAACAATTAATTTTATAATCTGAACATAAATATAGAATTTGACTGTTGATTATATTTCAGTAAGAATAGTTTTTTAAATAAAATGCCTCAACTGAGCGATCTAGTTCAATATCATGAACTTGAAGTGTACTGTGGAAGAACAAGCGATAATAAGGCGCAATTCCACTGGGGCAACATTCAGGCAACATGTAGTAAGCGACAATGACGCATGCTACTTTCAGTCTTTTAATTGGAGATACATAAAGCAACATGCAGTATGCGACAATGACGCATGCCACATGTTGACCGGTGTTGCCCAGACACATGCGACTGTTCTCGACAAGATTCAGCGTGTCGAACAGTGTCGGCGTCTATCCAAAAGTCATCGGTTCGGTGCGACTTGTATCCTGCGAAATGGAGTGGGATATTTTTTTTTTTATAAAACCTTTATTACCAAAATTTTCTTACATTTATGTATCACAGCAGGTTTCACAGAATTTCTCTAGTTAATCTACGCATTAACATTTTCATATGTGAACATTTAATTTGAGAGACTATATCTAAATGGCATAAATAATTTATTGGTTAAAATTTGTAAATATCTCCTGAGAATTTATCTATTTGATTTATTCTTATTTTCCAAAACCTGTCCTGACGAATAGCGTTTAAAAATTCTTGTAGGTCTTTCTTCACTTCTAAATTGTAGAAAATTAGATATTGAGAAAACTACTTCATTTATTGAAGATAATCATAATTCTCTGGAATTATGGAATAATAAAATATCAGATATCTGGAAGCTATCGCCGGTAGCCAAATATCTTAATGTTACTAATAACCTAACACGAGGTGGTATTGCTTCAAGAGAGTTGATACCAGGTTTTCTTACAATCGGTGAGATCTTCCTTAAAAAGTATTCAGAACCTTCTTGGCTCATTCGAGTAAAATTTCGAAGCAGACCTTTATCGTGGACAATCACTTTTATGTATAACTCTTTCGGAGCTTTTTGACCACCAACATATTATTGTCTGCTCCACCTCCTTGGCTTCCTTATTTTCCTTTTTCTATTCAAAGCTATAACCCAATATGCAGCAGCCACATTCTTTTGAAATGACACGATGCCGCAAACTGAAGTAGCCTCTATTGAATGGATATAGATGCATACCACAAACATATGCTACAAAGCGCTTGCGACAGTGAGCGACAAGTTGCTCGTTCGAAATTTTTTAAATTTGTGCGGCATAGTAGCACAACTTCAAATAGGAAACACTAGACGACGTATAGCATGCTGCGTGTTGCGTAATGTTGCCCCAGTGGAATAATTGCGCCTTTACAAATATACTGAATTGAGAAATTGCTAACTTATTAATTCAATCCTTCCAATAATATATTCTAATGATTGATTCAGATGATAATACATATATTTGCATATTGTTATATTGCATATTGGTATATCTGGTTTATGATTTAAACCTACAAAAGTGGTTATCTCTATGCAAGGTTGGGTGACGTCGAGAATATCAATAACTAATTGTTGACGCGTCAACTACGGTACCGACGTCGACTTACTAAGTGACGTCATTGACTATGTCGACATCTGCTCAAGCACAAAAACTATAGCTGCTGTTAAAATTAAACGTTATTTTAATAAACTGTAGTTAACCATTTGATAAAAACATGAAGTAAACATTCACTTCTGAGCAGATAAAATAAAATATTCTTTAGTCTTCTTAGGTATCAATGGGTAAATTGAATGCTGAACAGGATGAAAATTTTCTTCAGTGTCATCACTCTGTAGAGTAAAATATAAATGTGCCCACATTTTCGGATGTTCGAATGATAGTCTATTTCTGAAAGGTGTGTGAATGTAACCCCAGTTTGAGAACAATCTCTCAGAAGATGCAGGAATTTTGAGTAACTTAAAAGCCAAAGTGCGTAAGATTAGGCAGTACATCTGGGTCATCCTCCAAAATAATGAAGACTTGTTTACCTTTTTTTCGAGTTTCAAATATGCCTGAAAAAAAAATAAATGGTTCATATCACAAAAAGGGAAAATAAAGAAGTTTAAGTAGGACTTCACATTAGTACTGATATTATATTTTAACATTTTTAGTATATCTTCTAATAGACTTACAGATAATTTCAAATACTTATACTTTATACACCATATCTGATCTAGTGTTAAATTTATCTGAAATTGTTGACATGGTCGACGCTTACTATTATAGTCGGGGCGTCGACGCCCAACTCTGTCTCTATGATAGTTAAATAGATTTTACAGAAATTCATAGTTATCTGATGACCTAACTCTATATATAGGTACAGGTGAAGTATCTACTTGTACTAATTTTTTATATTTCTTCATATTCAATCAGGAAAAATTTTCTCAAGTGCTTGGATATCCATAAATTTTGCCATTAGGTTTGAAAGCCCCTCCATATTAGGTCGTTCTGGTATTCGGTTGCGAGACCACATAACTAACTGTTTTCTAGGTCGCGATTTGGCATAAGATTGAAAATTCCAGAATTCTTGCTCCTTGTTTCTTAGTCACAACTTCAAAACACTCAAACATTTCACAGCGGCAATCATCACCGATTTCATTTTTGGGTTTCGTGGACACTTGAGTGATATAGGTATATTATATATATCAAGATTGATGTGATATAGGTATATTATATATATCAAGATTGAGCAGCATGGATTCATGTCAAAGAGATCGTGTACAAGCAATTTAGTAATATTTTCTCAATATGTATTCGAGGTACTCGACTGCGCTGGTCAGGTTGATGTGATTTACACAGACTTTCAGAAGGCCTTTGACAAGATTGATCATGAGCTCCTCTTATTGAAATTGCGCAACAAATTTGGTTTTTCCGATGGCATTGTTGAACTGTTTCATTATTACCTGATTGACCGTCGTCAGTTTGTGCGGTTGGAGGGTATAAGGTCGTCTGAGTTTATACCCACCTCTGGGATACCTCAGGAATCGAATCTTGGGCCACTGTTATTTATACTGTTTGTGAATGATTTAATGGATAATATTGAATCACCGCATTTGATGTTTGCGGACGATTTGAAGTTATACTATCAGATTCGTGCACCTGACGACTGTGCTCGACTTCAGCACGCATTAGATTATGTTGTCGGTTGGTGTGAAGATAATTTTTTGAGTTTGAATGTGTCAAAGTGTAATGTTGTGACTTTCACTAGGAAAGTGGATATATTGAGGTCTGATTATTCCGTCGGTGGTCGGGTACTTTCTCGTCTCGATAAGGTGAGGGATCTTGGTGTGGTGTTTGATCAGAAATTCTCCTTTATTCCACACGTCTCCCAGCTTGTTTCATCTGCCTCGAGAATGTATGGTTTCATTATTCGCAATGGCAAGTATTTCAAGAACTCTTCAATTTTTATAAGTCTTTTTCATTCTCTTATACGTAGCAAGTTGGAATATGGTAGCATGATTTGGCATCCTATTTATTTTTGTCATCAATACCATCTTGAGGCTGTTCAGAGAAGGTTCTTGAAGTTCTTGGTTTGGAGGGAGGACAAAGTTTATCCACCGAGAGGAGTTAGTCATGAGGC
Source organism: Cynegetis impunctata (assembly GCA_030704885.1). Taxonomy (NCBI): domain Eukaryota; kingdom Metazoa; phylum Arthropoda; class Insecta; order Coleoptera; family Coccinellidae; genus Cynegetis; species Cynegetis impunctata. Next base: position 746,964 of record JARQZK010002175.1, on the reverse strand, counting down.
ATTGTTGAGTCGATTCAATGTGGTTTCATTGCAGGGTAGGAGAGAAATATTATGTCTCAAATTTTTATATAAATTACTGCACAACAGTATTGACTGCCCTTCACTCTTGTCTGCTCTGAGATTTCGTGTTCCGAGGCAAGCTTCCCGTAATATGGAACTATTCCACCTAGAGACTCCAAGGACGAACTTGTTAATGCAATCTCCCATTTGGTACATGGGGCATACATTCAATTCAGTTGCGAGTGAATGTGACGTTCAATTTGATTCACTTGCAGCTATTGTTAGGAGTTATGTACTTAAGTTGAATTTGAATCTGATTGAATTGAATTGAATTAAGTTAAGCTAAGTAGTGTTTCCGTTACATCTTATATTATTCAATTATTATATTTTTTACTATGTAATTTTCTTTTCTCTTGTTATTGTTCTTGCTACTGATTTAAATAATAAATAAGCTTATTTTTTGTATTAGGTTTAGTTTCAGCTTTCGGGATACTGGTTGATATTACTTTTGCATTAATTTTGTATTGTCTCATTTAGTTCATATTAGTTTTTTCTTTTTGTCTCTGGCGCTGTGGTTTGATTTCTTTTCTATATAGCTATAATTTAATTATTTTCTGTAATTGGGTTTTATACCTGTTGGAAATAAAGAACTTATTATTATTATTATTATTATATTATTATATATATATATATATATATATATATATATATATATATATATATATATATATATATATATATATATATATATATATTACACCAAAACTCTATCTCTGACGAATGACTAACATAACCTCACAAGCAAAAGTGCGCTGTCTGGTATCAATTCCTAATGTGCCCATGGACAATATATTTTTATTCTGTATTGCCTGGACATTGCTTGTTGTTGTTTTGAGATGCGATTGCTTAGGGCCGAATAATTTGAAATGCATTTTGACGTTTCGATCTACTATTTTTAAGGCACAAAATGTCATCGCTAGTTGAAAAAAGTGTAAATGCGGCTTTGCTTGTTTTTCCTCTGTGTCCTTTCTATAAAAAATAGTATATTATTCAACGAGCACAAAATGATTGCTATTTTTCACGAGGGTGAAGTTTGCGACACGAGCTGCAAGCGAGTGTCGCAATTCACCCGAGTGAAAAATTGTAATTTTGTGCGAGTAGAATACTATACTTTGTCCACGACTTCCTCGAAAAAATTAGTAATAATCTGCATTTTCAACAATAAAAATAGTTATCAAAAGAGTTGACATAACAGTTTCTGTGTTCACTGAAAACTGCATACTCACGTAAACGTCAACTATTTCAATTGACATCGATTCCATTCCTTTCTTTCACTCTGATAAAAATGAAATAGATAATTTACTAGAGTAAATATTCAATAATTTGGGCATTATATTAAATATTAGTTTAATAATTTTCCTAAAAGTTATCTTAGTTACATAAAACCTAAAAATCTAATAACAATACTATCCTAACAATGTGAATGATAGTCTCAAGTTTGGACATACGTTTTGAGTGTGACGTCATGCAGTGTATAATAAACCATTATACACACTAGTGAATAATAGGTATAATTATACTTCAGGAAGCACACGTATAATGAATGATTTATAGTACAGTCGTGGACAAAAAACAAAACTGGATAGGCATATACCGCGAAATACTCAGTTATAATATTACAAGAGCATCGAAAATAAACGATTATACTTTCGAGTCACGAGACGTATTTTGCGAAACTTCACGAGAGCACAAGCTCGAGTGGTGTTTTAAGAAAATACGTCAAGTGACGAGGTCAGTTTAACGATTATTTTCGATTGCTCGAGTGGTATTCGTTACGATTATATAACGAATAAAAAATATTAATTTTTTTCGACAAACTTCAAAACACTGTCAATATGAAAACATTCACATTTTGACACATTTTTCGAGGCGAAACACCAAAACGATTATATCACGTCGTCAAGAGTATATTCACTTACCAATACGCAGTAGTTATGCAAAATTCACGGATTCTATTGGCTTATTCATACATGAGTTATTTAATCAGTGGCTAATAATCAAACATAAATCTGTAAAAAACATTAAATCTCTAATAGTTAACTTTCACTCAGATAATAAGTGCACAACTCAAGTTTGAATTGATTCAGTTCTTTAACACTTTAACGGTGTCCACCATTTGAATGAAAATATTTGGTGCCTACCAGCCGTGGTGAGAATATGATATCCATCAGATGTTTTCACTAATTTGGCCGCAGTAGGCAACGTCTATCTACCATACTCATGCAAACTCTAGGAAAGAATGTTTAGAATAGATTTAGCAATGTTCACATTATGAGGGTTTTTGCGCTGGTGGTCAACGTGTTTCACCAGATTGTTATTTTTTTAAAATTACATAGGTTATATTACATGAATAGAGAGAAAAAAGGAATAATTTTAAAGAACCGTTCATTTAATTGATTGTTACAACACTCCAAATTTCTCATCACATTTAACATAATTTTCTGTGTAACACTATGTTCTCCATTCAATTTTGAAGCCTACTTAATAATAACATCAGTTCATCAATGGTAATCTATACCTGTCATTTGAAGTTTTCCATTTATCCCACTTTTTGCCGAAAATGTACTATTTTGAAAGTAATTAATTACACTAATATTAATTATCATATTTAGGTGATTCTAATTCAAATTGTTGTTGCTTTATATCTGTCTATGACTACTAATTTCAGGAGTATTTGCATAACTTCACCTTCATCAATAAATTTTATTCATCTGATATAATAGCATTTGGTGCAACGTAGGTGGATTGGATCATATAGTTTCTATCATAGTACTTAATTTTTTCATTTAGTTAAGAACAAAAGATCTGATACAATTACTATTCATTGATTTACTCATATTGAAAAAAATATATCGATTATATGTATATATCTAAATATATATATATATATATATATATATATATATATATATATAAATATATATATATATATATTAATATATATATAATATATATATATATATATATATTTGAAAACGTCGTTTATTTAGCTTAAGCTATAACAAGAACTTAAATATTCTGAGAAGCTAAATATTCCGGGTTAAAATTTCAAATTATCTAAAATAAACATTGCTAATTTATACTTGAATATATCAAGCCTCTTACTGCCTTCTACGACTCTTGGCAGTTTAATGAATCCCTCATATGAAACGCTCTTCCTAGTGTTATAACTGTGCACGTCACTGACACAGGTTACGTTTTTATTATCTTCTTTCTACTTTTTTATTTTATGTTTTATTAATTTTAACAGTTATATCTCTGTTGACAATATTCTTCGATGATCTTTGTGTATCCAAAACCATGAGCTACGACCTACTCGATATATTTGAGGATATATATATATATATATATATATATAATATATATATATATATATATATATAATATATATATATATATATATATATATATATATATATATATATATATATATATACAGGGTGTTCCAGAATAAAGTCAGATAATTTCGAGGAGTTATTCCTTAAGACATTCTAACAAAAGAAGTTCCAATGAATGTAGGTCCGCAAATGCTTCCTCGCCGAAATACAGGGTGTTGAAGTTTGAATAATTTTTTTCAATATCTTCTAAACTACGAATGCTATCAAGATGAACTTTAGAACATTGTTATAACTTTTCAAGTTCTATAAATTACTGTTGAAATTTCTTCCAAAATTGTCATTATTTACCAATAATATGGTTAAATGAAACCCACGGTACCCCTCTATTCCCCGCTCCTTAACAGTTTTGAAAGAAATTTCAACAGCAGTTTATAGAGCTTAAGAAGCTATAACAATATTCTGAAGCTCATCGTGATAGCATCTGTAGTTTAGAAGATATTAAAAATAATAAAATAATTACATTTTTTTTTCAAACTTCAACGCCCTGTATTTCGGTGAGGAAGCATTTGCGGATCTACATTCATTAGAACTTTTTTTCTGGAAATGTCTTAAAGAATAACCTTTTCTGACGTTATTCTAGAACACCCTGTATATATATATATATATATATATATATATATATATATATATATATATATATATATATATATATATATATATATAATATATATATATATATATATATTAATATATATATTATATATATATATATATATATTATATATATATATATAATATATATATATATATATATATATATATATATATATATATATATATATATATATATATATATATATATATATATGTGTGTGTTCGTAATGTATATATGTATTTTAAACTTGTTTGTTTTGTTACCAATCGATTGGAGGGTTGGGCCACAGGGAAGAAAATAATTATTGTGTACAAAATAGAGGGCACAATTTTGGAAGCAATAAGTTGAAATGAAGTTAAAATAAGTAGGCAGATAGATTTTTATGTCTACTTGGATGAGATTGGTTTTGATACGAATCAAAATGGGGTTGATCCACATTGGAAAGATTAAATCTATTTTACATGATGAAGACCACAATGTTGAAGCAATAGCTTTAAACGTTCGCTGAAATAGTGAATTGCACTTTATTCTGTAATAGCATACGGAAATCTGGTTTATTCAGTTTTGGTATTTCAAGACTTATATTAATTTCTAGTTATATAATATTATAGTTCTAAGGAACAAATGAACTAATAATCAGTTATAATATCACAAGAGCATCGAAAATAATCGATTATACTTCCGAGTCACGAGACGTATTTTGCGAAACACCACGAGAGCGCAGCTCGAGTGGTGTATAAAAGGTTAAATTGGGCACTCGGCAAAAGGAGGCAATAGTAACACAAAAAATCAACTAAAATGTAAGCAGTGGGAAAGCCACACAAAACTACAATTATAAAGTTACTTACATGTGACAAGTTGTGAAAATAGAGCGGCGAAAAAGGAATGACACAGAGGGAGCATTCAAAAATTATTTAAAAACAAACAAAGCATAATGATGAAAAGTATAAAAGGAGATATTAAATCTCTGGAACATGATAATTAAATAAAATTAAAATTAACATCAAAAAAGACCGGCTTCAAACATGGCCAAGTCAGGTTATGCAGTAATTGACAATTAATGAAAATGGACAGTCTGGACAGACCGACCACAGAAAAGCGAGAAAGAGAATAAACCACAAAATCAGTGGTGACAACAAAATGAAAAACTAACTAAAAATCAATTCATTCAAGGAATCATGTACTATATAGAATTTTGAGAGAGAATGGTTATCCGCATGGCTTGCTAAAAAGGCTTATTTTTTGTACACCGACAGCCCAGAATGATGTAGGAAATTTGGAGACGACGGCCGCACATCCTGCTTCAGCAGTTGTTCCTGGTTCACCTGTTACTAGGTTTAAATTCGGTTCTTTGCCGTCACTAAATGGTTTGACTAGTAAGTTGTTGCACATTTTTGCCTCTGTGGAGAATGTCAAGATTGCCAAGTACAATGTTGTTACAAATAGGTGTGTTTTTACCAATCTCAAAGATAGGGTTCCCCTTATGTCCAAGTCGGATTGTGTCTACTCTGTTCCATGCTCAGATTGTTCCAATGTTTATATTGGCCAGACTTCTCAGTCTCTAAACAGAAGAATCAGTTTACATAAAAGTGATATTCGTCTCCATCCGGATAGGTGTGCCTTGGCTTTGCACGCGAAGAACTTGTTGCATAGTTTTGATTTTTCGAACACTCGAGTTTTGTCAATTGAATCTAATTATAATAAGAGATTGTTTTTGGAGATGTGCTACATCAATGAGTATGACAATGCCGTCAACAAGAGATCTGACATTGAAAGTCTTAGCAATATTTACAGTTACATTCTTTCCATTAATAAGGGTTTTGCCAATCTAAATTTCAGCTCAGTCTCAGTATAATTTTATTATGTTTTGAATTTTAGTTAGTTTTTCATTTTGTTGTCACCACTGATTTTGTGGTTTATTCTCTTTCTCGCTTTTCTGTGGTCGGTCTGTCCAGACTGTCCATTTTCATTAATGGTCAATTACTGCTTAACCTGACTTGGCCATGTTTGAAGCCGGTCTTTTTTGATGTTAATTTTAATTTTAGTTAATTATCATGTTTCAGAGATTTAATATCTCCTTTTATACTTTTCATCATTATGCTTTTGTTTGTTTTTAAATAATTTTTGAATGCTCCCTCTGTGTCATTCCTTTTTCGCCGCTCTATTTTCACAACTTGTCACATGTAAGTAACTTTATAATTGTAGTTTTGTGTGGCTTTTCCACTACTTACATTTTAGTTGATTTTTTGTGTTACTATGTGAGTTCTTTGACTTCTAGCATCCTGATGAAGGTCCCAAACTAAGGACCGAAATATAGATGTTCATGACCAATGGTTGTTTGATTTGAATCTTGCCTCCTTTTGCCGAGTGCCCAATTTAACCTTTTATAAGTTAGAAGTTACGACAATACTCCTTGTATTTATTATATATATATATATATATATATATATATATATATATATATATATATATTATATATATATATATATATATATATATATATATATATATAATATATATATATATATATAATATAAATATACATATATATATATATATATATATATATATATATACATCAAAAACATTTCAAAAATCGGATGAAAAAACTCCTTCCACACCTGACTGCTGACGTTCAATACGCTACATAGTCGTAAAAAATGCTAAAAAGAAGACGAAAAGATGAAATCCTACTGAATCATTCTGTCCTTTTTCAGGACCACAGAGTTAAATGAAATTTATCTGTAGCTTAATAATCTATGACAATAATTTGGATTTCAAAGCTGTCTTTCTGATTGAGAGAAAACAGTATATTTTCTACCAATTACCAGTCAACCCATATTGAAGTGAAATTATTTTTACTGCGATAAAACTCGTGGATTAGGATATTTTTTTCTTCATTGTCAAGTAACATTTCTTAACACAGTGATAAACTTATCACCTTATTGCATCAAGGAGTAAAGTTTTTATAACTGCATTCAGTAGATATGACTATTTATTTCCATAATTCCAAACAAATTTTAACGACTTTGGAGACTTACCATCCAATGCAACATTGTTGTTAAGTATGTATATAGAAACAACGTAATTTTTAAAATTTCATCAAAAAATAATAACCTCATGAATCAAGAAACCATATATTAGCTATCAGTTGTGAAGAAAAAAATTCAACTATTTAATATATGCCTTTGTGAAATCTTTTCCGACGGTAAGCCAAAATCCTGCATGTTAAATCAGATAGAATGTCAGGAAAACGACTACTTTGGTGGCAGTCATTAATATCTTCCGGAGGTGCTCTTTATTTATTATCATCTACAGATTTGCCGACGCCTCGGACAGATTTATAATAAAATATAGCATAGAATCTGCGTTCTAGGTAGGTTGATAATTAAATTGAAATACAAAAATAAAACCCAGACAAATAAATCGAAACAGGTTTCGAATGTAGGAGACATGCCGTAATGGATGTTGAAATTTATGAAAGAGCAACTTAAAATACAGTTGTTCCCAATTGTATACATTTTTCTTAATGTTTCAATCCAAACTTAATGTATTCGTTTGAAATAAAAAACTCCTTTTGATGATTTCTGATTCTAATTCTGAAACAAATATGGGGATTTAGTGGTTCTAAAAACGCGATCAGTAGTTTAATTAGGTTTCGTTGAGCTATCCTTTAATACGATTATGCAGTGACATAAAAAACGATATTTTAATACTTTCACCAAATACTGTGAGAGATTATTAATAAGCGGTTAAAACTATTTTTCTCCCAGTATTCGTAACATCAACTAATTGTTGCAGTTATTGTTAATAATCGCATATATATATATATATATATATATATATATATATATATATATATATATATATATATATATATATATATATATATAATAATAATAATAATAATAATTTATTGATCCTTTAGGACACTTAACAATGTGTATAGGATAAGTCAATATTACAAGTTAATTCTATTCTAACATTTACATCAACAATTACCATCCCACTGAGTGATCAATGAATCAGAGAGAAATTCTTTAACCGAATAGAAGCACTTATGTAGTAATAGCTCCTTAATAACTCTTTTAAATTTTAGTTTGTTCAAAGATTTCAAATGGGAGGGCAAATGATTGAACAATCTGACACCCTGATATAGTGGAGAACGTTCAAAACTGTGAGTCCGATGTTTAGGAACCAGGAGTACCTGTGAATTTCGTGTTCCATGATCGTGCGAGCTAGCAAGCTTTTTCCAGTTATTGTCATTATCTTTCGCATATAAGAGACATTTAAAAATGTATATACATGGAAGTGACAGTAATTTATTGGCGACAAATATAGGCCGACATGATGCTCGATGGTTCAAACCAAAAATGAGACGTATTACTCTTTTCTGTGCCATAAAAACTCTAGTGAAAGAACCACAGTCACCCCAGAGCAAAATATTGTATGAGATATGACAGTAGATAAGGCTGTAATAAACATCAACAAGAGAACTAGGTGGTAAAGAAGTTTTCAGTCTACTTATAGCGAAATAAGCTTTATTAATTTTTTTGCTTAAGACATCAACGTGGGTTGACCAACTAAGACTTCGATCCATGTGGATCCCAAGGAATTTTGTGCAATCAGCTGGAATAATAGTAGTGCCCAGACAATCAATTTTCAACAGACTTCTTTCACAGTGTCTTAAACCGAAATACAGACAGGCTGTTTTTCCTACATTAACTATAAAATTGTTACGGCGACACCATGATATGAACTCAGCCATAATATTTTTACAGGCTATCTGGAGCTCATCACAACTTCGGGCCGGGATGACGACAGATGTGTCATCAGCAAATAATATAAGTAATAAGCAGAATAAATGAGCGGGTAAGTCATTTATAAACAGCAGGAATAGTAGAGGTCCCATCACAGAGCCCTGAGGAACACCCATATCTATATTATACTCTCCGGAATAAGTTTTATCGTTTCTTACCGACAGTGTTCTCTGTTGAAGAAAGCTAAGCAGCCAGTCGGAAAAAATGCCTCTAAAGCCAAGATTATAACACTTATCTATAATGAACTTGAAGGATAGAGTATCAAAGGCGCAGGAAAGATCGAAAAAAATCCCTGACACATGTAAATTTGAATCCAGGCATTCGTAAACTGATTCCACAAACTTCAGTGCGGCCGTCTGAGTGGAGCAACCAGCTCTAAAACCGTGCTGGGCTTTATTAAGAATATCGAATTTATTCAAATATGACATCATTCTCTTGAAAATCACTCTCTCAAAAACTTTGGAGAGAACACTGAGAATCGATATCGGTCGATAGTTTGTTATTTCATTTATATTTCCTTTTTTGTGAATCGGTACGACAATAGATTTCTTTAAAGCATAGGGAAGTTCTCCCGACGTGACAGACCAATTA
>JARQZK010002175.1:530000-732500 GCA_030704885.1 Cynegetis impunctata | reverse complement strand
AATAATTATCAAAAGATTAGAAATATTTCACAGGCAACAACAATTCGAATGAATATATATATATATATATATATATATATATATATATATATACAATATAACATTTCGAATGAATATATATATATATATATATATATATATATATATATATATATATATATATATATATATATATATATATATATATATATGTACGTATATATGTTTGTATGTATGTATGTAAGAGCTTATATATTTTCAAGTTGTTTACACGATAAAGGGCGCAATTTTGAAACAATAGGGTTTAAAGTTTGTTAATAGATAGTTTCGTATGATATCTTGGATAGGATTGGTTTTGATTCGAATTGGTTGGGGGGTTGACCCTCAGGGGGAAAATAAATCTTGTTTACACCACAGAATGCGCAATTTTGAAGCAATATGGTTGAAAATTTGTATCTAGGAAGTTTTGTATGACATTTTGAACGGGATTCGTTTTAATTCGAATTGGTTGGGGGGTTGACCCCTCGGGGGAGGAAATAAACCTTCTTTACACGATAAAGGGCGTAATTTTGGAGCAATAAGATTGAAAGTTTGAGAGTAGGTATTTTCGTATGCTATATTGGATAAGATTATTCTTGGTACGGGTTGCTTGGGGGGCTTGACCCCCAAGGAGAGGAAATGAATCTTGTTTACACGATGGAAGGCGCAATTTTGGGACTATAGGGTTGAAACTTTGTATGTAGGTAGTTTCGTATAATATCTTGGATGGTATTTATTTCGATATAATTTGGTTGGGGGGTTGACCCCCCCGGAAGGGGAAATGAATATTGCTCACACGATAGAGGGCGCAATTTTTGTTGTTTGGATTTGGAACAAAAATCATAATTGAATGAATAGATTTTTTAAACTGGATACGTTTTGAAAACCTGATTTTCTAATGCAGCTCGCTGCGATAGAGTTTTTCTTAATTCTATAAATTAATGAAGGTTTAAATATATTTAGACTTGCTGCAGTATTCGATTCTTGTCATATACGTTACTTGACATTTTGTTTCAGCTACATTTTTTCTTGACTAACAAGTAGTTATTTAGAGTTCTAAGTTCTTTTAAACTTCCATGAAGTAAAAAAAATGGTTAAGTACAGTGTTGTGTTAGAACAGTCGTTTTTTCCCTTATTTTCATATTCACAACTTAAAACCGCAGAAACCCCATGAAATTGGCAGCAGTGGGAGAAGAGATGCCAAACCACAAAACGTCATATTTCTTATATTAGAGTTATTTTCGTATACATTTTTTAGCTTCTGAATTCACTCTGAAGGACTCAAGTGATGAGCAAAGCTTGAAAACTGTTAAATGCTTGAACAGCAAATTTATCCATTTAAGACGCCTCGTGGTAAATTTATAAACTAACGGATATCCATTCGTAAGATTATAAACGGTTCGACCAATCACAGAAGAGCTTTCAATTTTACGCTTCTTTAAAATACGGCATACAACACACTGCTCTCTGATTGGTCGATGTTGACAGTCTATCATTTTAAGGACATTTTCAATTTTTTACTCAGTCTATTCCGACTTCTTACTATTTTTGTCATGGCCACTATAAAACTTTAGTAGCTCTGTGGTAAATTTCACTTCGTCAACAAATTTTCTGGCATTTACCGCACTATCTTCACCATTTTGGTGAAGGTCCACAGCTTCTAGGTCGCTCATTATGGGTCTAGTTTAGTAACCTTAGCAAAATAAAGCTATTTTCACAGTTACAACATTAAAAACTTCACAAAAACACACGAGCAAACGGTTTGTTTATACTCCGTGGCGAACAATTGCCGTGGTGAGTAAGGAGATGGAAAACGTGACTTATTCAACCAATCAAATCGCACATGGCGTTTGGTTATTGCTTACTTATTATTTTACGCGTGAGTTCGGTAAGTTTATCAATTTTCGAAAATGTGGGCGTAAAATAATACAATTGATCTCTCGTTTAGAATCCTACGAAGGTTTATAAATTTCCTAGGAAATTTATAAACTTGCGGTTCTTGTTATTTTCCGGTGACATATATATATATATATATATATATATATATATATATATATATATATATATATATAATAAAATATATATATATATATATATATATATATATATATATATATATATATATATATATATATATATATATATATATATATATATATATAAAGGTTTCATAAAATGAAAGAGAAATACACTTGCTATGTACATAATTTCATTGGAAAAAATGCTCTCCAAGGTACCTTATGTTAGAAGATTTTGAAGAAATTATTTCGAATGTCTAAAAGGAAATTTGGCTCTTGGAAATTAAATGACAGTTCAGTACATAATTAGGAATAGAGAGTTTTTCATATGAATATTCAATAAACTCATGAATAATTCATAATAATGTATTTAAGTATATATTCAATTTGTTCATAATGTCTGTAGTATAATTAGTTAAAATGCCATATATATCATGGAATAGTGAATTGAAATTGATAATTGTCAAAATTATATACCTCGATATATAATAATTCCTTTATTGATCACTTGACTAGCTAACTTTCACACTTTATCTATAAACTACAATATAAAAACAGTGAATTATACAGTGTTTAACATGATTATATCTCAAATTTAAACGGTTTGTTTAATATAGCGGATTTATTTCCCTTTAAAGAAGCTTAAGCTCAGGTCTCAACAATCACATTGTACTACTCTAAACGTTCATGAAAGAGAGTGTTCTTGCTTAAACTAGTACTTAGTTAGTTTTGATAAAAATGGTATATCGTTGGTGTTTTATAAGCGAGGTTATAAGCTTGAATATGTTCCACAAATTTGCAATTATTCAAAAGGTGCTGGGGAGCCAACTGATTGAATATCTGATATATAAATAACATATTATTAATTGCCACGGTTTGCCGCTCAATAGATTTGCGATCTTTAAAATATCAGCTTTTCGAGTCTACCTCTTACAATTTAATACGATTCTTGATGCTTTATTCTGTATCTTCAACTTATCACTTTCAGACATTATTCATTAAGAACAATAATGAAGAATATAAGTGAACATTTGTTAGAACTACTGCTTTTTACGAAGTTTTTCGCAGGAACTCAAATTCCGTGACATTTATAATTTTCTGAGAATGTTGAATCTATAAAATAGTCAAGATATATAAAACTATTTACTATTTCAATTTGTTCATTTTATATAATCATTTCTGTTTGAATCAATAACTTAATAATTAGTTCTATCCCTTATGAACAAAGCTTTAATTATATTTATATTTAGCTGGTGCTGTATCTGGTAAACTATTCGTCGTAGAGACTTGCGGTAAAAATCGTTATAACTAAAGTGGCCAAGAGAAAATCCTTGAAATTATTTTGAGGTTTCCAAAATGTCCTTCAGCGCTCGTAACCTTCATCTAAAACCTTTGAAATGATTTTTCACTGAAATATGCCTTGTAATTATATACTTTTTGAAGTTAAGGTTGATTGGAGTAATCTCTGTTTTATAATTTTTGACTTATCTATTAAAATGATGTTGTGGTGGAGGGTTCAATGCTTTTTCAAATGAATAGCTGTAATCCCTAAATGACTCAATAGATTCTAACAAAGTTCGTTTCGTTGAAAAAAGCGTCAAAAACTCTGTGGTGCCGGTAGAACGTGCTTTTTGATATAATAACAGAAAATAGCTGATTTCGCTAAAAACTATTTATAAAAATGTAGTATAATGATACCTAAATATAATAGTGAAAACCGTATACTGATATACTGTTCTTAGCTTGTCGAAGAAAATTTTTTTTAACATAAATTTCTGAATAGACGCCGTTACTCGGATATTTATTTTTATTTATTCGTCTTCTTCCAACAATCAATGATGAAACTTCATAATTTTATGATTTTCAAATATTAGAATTCTTAGTTCAAAAAATATTCAAAAATATGTGTTGGGGCATACTAAACAAATGGGTATAATACGCAAGTGCTAGGAAGTCAGAATATGAAGAGCAGGTGCCATTGAGGAAAAAAATCTAAAATAGACTTGTAAACAAATATTAAAATTATGCTTATAGTGGTATAGTGTTATGAGTTCATTTGGCACACACAATTAAGGACTGAAACGATTTAAATGCTTTTTACAAGCGTTGAAGCTATTGATATGATTACGGTATATTTTGAATATCTTTAAAATGAGACATTGGCCCAAAGAGTATACAGAGCTCGATATCCAGATCGGCGTGTGCGGATGCGAGAATTTTTTCGCGTTTAGTGCGAAATATGCGTAATATTGGTAGTTCTCGTACTAAGTTGCCAAGACACTCGACTAGAACAACGGAAGACGATATTGTTAATGTCTCAGCATGCGTGGAATTGGATCCCCACGTCACTACAAGCAATGTAGCTTAGGGTATATCACGTATTACTATTCTAAACATTTTAATGGATCATAGGCTAGTTCTTATGTAACTACAATTTACATGTTTCACAACTTTTAGACTGCACCCATATCACACGGTTTAACATCAAGCCTTAAATGACGAAGACGTCGACCGACAGATAGATTATTGTCATTGGATGGTTGGGCATGATTAGCGAAAATAAAGAATTTTTATCCGAAGTTCTTTGGACGGAGGAGGCCACTGGTTGCACGAGGTTCAACATCAAAGTGTGTCTTTTGGAGTCTGTGTGGTGTGTCATCCTGTGCGGAATTATTATAGGTCCTTATTTCGTTGATCAACCACTAAATGGTGCCGTGTTTCTTGTTTTTCTGATATTTCTAGCCTTCAAAACACTCTCGTAGTAGTTTCTAAATTCAGCTCGATATTCACTGAGCAGACCATCATCCTCCATATAAGCGCCTACTTTCTTGTTGTCCGTTAATTTTTTATTGATTGTATACTTTTTTCAAAGGATTTGTTGGTGTTATATTCTTTTTTGAATTTAAAAATCGCGAGATTAGTCCAGATACCTATATAAAAATGATGATATCAATTCAATCAAAAATAACATGCCAATCTTAATCTCTCCAACTAAAGTAATGGAAACAATACTGAAGAATAGAGTGGTTAGGCTTTTAATGAAGTAATAACACCATAAAGAAAGCCCAACTTAGTTCTAGGGAATATAGGTCAACAATAACTGCCTCAATAGACGATATTGAACGAATTACAGGGGAAATGGATGATCATCAATTTCCGGAGGTTCTTACGCTAGGTTTGTGCAAAGACTTGAAGAAATCTTATTACAGATAGAGAATAAGTTGTAACTTGGAAGAATAAAACATCTCAAATTAAAAAAAGTTGAAGTCCCACAGGGATCAATACTGGGACCTATACTGTCTCTTTTATACCTAAAAGAGTTACCTGAAAGGTCGCTTGTAGCATGGCCTGTACACAGATGACACTAGTTTCTTGAATCAATTCCAAATACGAGATCAGCTGGACCACCTGTCAGAGAATAAAATACAATGTGCAGAAAAATGGTTTAATCTCAATGGTTTGAAGCTTAATGTTGATAGAATGCAAAATATTCAATTTAAAAATAATACAAACTATAAAAGCACCTTAAATTTAATAGAAATTACCGTTTCTGAAGATATCAAATGAAAGCTACACATCATAGGTGTTACCAAGAAGTGGTCTATGGCTCTATATTCAATAAGAAGGATGAAAGATATTACATCTGAAGAAATATGGAAGGTTGTTTATTACTCAAACTTTCACTCTATTGCCAGTTATGGAATTGTCCTGTGAGGGAGTAGTACTGACCTCAAAAGAATCCTCCTGAAACAAAAGAGAGCTATCAGAATAATCTCAGAAACACCGAGGAAAACGAGTTGCCGCGATTTTTTCAAGAGATAAAAAAATACGAGACACAAAAACAGAGACACAAAAACGACCTAGTTGTCAACTACCACCGATTGAAAACAAGGCTTACGTCTCTCAAACATTCGTGTGAAATTTTGTGACATAGTACCACAGAGACTAAAGAGCTTACAAGTGCCACGGTTTCTGAAGACATGTAACAAGCTGCTCTTCAAGAGAACTTTTCACAGTGGTGCTGAGTTTCTGGGTACAAATTTCACCTGAGCATTTCAGCTGCTCGAGATTTATGTTTTATGTGTGAATATATCTCTAAGTATGTGTATATATCTGAATATGCATGTATATTCGACGATATTAAATTGATAGGGAATAAAATAACTATTATTATTATTATCATCAAATGTTTTACATGCTATTCAAAAAGAATTCATAAAATTGTTTACATTTCTGATTACCTGATATAACTTTATTACCTAAGAGTAATTATATTGTTGCATTTCCATGGCTCTGAGAGCCAAATAGCTCTTTTAGTGTTCTCCATATATCTGCAGAGTTATATTTACTTTGTCTTTTTTACTTCATAGCCTTCTCGTAGTAATCCTCTAATATTAACTTATACAGTTTGTAATGTTTCTTCTTGATTCCTCCACTGTATTTGATGGTCACTTATTCATCCCCTACATACTCTTTAGCACGTACGTAACTTGAATTTAAGAATTTATATATGAAGAAATTACCAAATTTATTAGAGACAGTTGAAAAGCAACCTTTAAATTGAAATATAATCGGAAACATTAAAAACATCGTACTATAACATACCTTTCTAACTATATCGTAATTGAAATATCTGTAAAGAAAATTCGAAGTGTAATAGTATTCAATGTGAAAATTTGTGTAACGAATACCTGAAATATAATGAAGAATAAAATATCACGAGGAATCACAAATTATTCTATTGACAAATTATAAAAAAAATTTCTAGAAACACATTCAAATAATAAATGGGCAGGAAGAAGAAGAAAACTGCTCAGTAGAGTAAGAGAATTAGTTTCGATAAATAGCGGACAAGATCAAATTTAACAAGATAATTCAGTTCCAGAAAAAGAAAATAGAAAATATCATAGAATCAATCCGGAAGTATTGGAATTTATCTATATAATAGTTGAAAATTTTCGAAAGGTTTTTATTTATAAATTTATTATTAAAAACGTTTTTCAAAAATTTTTTTATTTAGTTTTTTTACCATGGCTTGTCAACCATTCAGTCATCATCATACTGGTATTTATCATAATAAATTTATTCAGGCTATGGTCTAGTCATTTCATCCACTGACATTGTCAGTAAATCTGAAACTCACTATTGGTAAGCAACTCTTCTGTTTTGTTCTGCTTCGTCAGTGTGTTTTTCTACAGTTCATCATAAATTTCATAAACTATGATTTCGTGAAGACATATTATTCCAATAGAATTTATAGGGCCTCATCACTGTATACAAATCATCCAACATCCAATAAAATTAATAGAGCCCTCTTTTATAACTGTATATAAATGATCCAACATTATTTTTCTATCATTTGCATATAGTGGACAATCCAAAAAAATATGTTCTAATGTCTCAACTTCTTCACACGCACAAAGTGGTGATATTTTTAAACCTATCCTATGCATGTATTTTGCGTAGGTACATACCATGAGAAGAACGCAGTCTTCCTATCAACACTATCAATTGACCTTGATTGTTGTCATCATGAAAGAAAGGTTTTTTTATGATTGATCCATCTGTGTATATTTTTCGACTACTCGAATATTTTTCTGATAAATATATGAGAAATTCAGCTTTGATTTATTGGTCTTCGCATTGGTTGATTGAGTATAACTTCTATTCTATTTTTGGGAATAAATTACTCTATAGTCATGTTGAAAGTTATATAATGATATAAATGATATTGTCGGTGTGGTTGATAATTTTCAGGTTCATTTGTTTGCTAATGATACAATGTTGTACATAATTGGTGATAATATTGACATTATGTTCGATGGGATTGTTTCTGATTTATTTAGAAGTTTCACATGGCTGAGTGATAATGATTTATGTATTAATTATAATAAGAGTAAGTACATGATTCTTGGAAAGAAGCACATACTAGGAAAAATCAATACCGAAAGAAATGTCACGATTAATGATGTAAACCTAGAGCGTGTGCACGAGATGAAATACTTGGGAGTTTTGTTAGACGAAACTTCAAGTATCAGAAACCATGCAAGGTACATTACTTCCAAGTTTGCTAAGAAAGTGGGATTTTTGGGCAGGGTTCGTAAATCTTTGAGCATGCAGGTTAAGCTCCTTATTTACCATGCAATTATTGCACCGAACTTGGAGTTTTGTTCGACAATTTTGTTTAATATCGATCAGGGCAGTATGCAGATATTAGAGGTTATCCAGAATAGGGCAATGCGGTACATATTAGATTGCAGTAGATATACACCAATTTCAAAAATGTTGCATGTTCTTAACATGTTATCAACTGATAACATGTTTAACTAAACAGAGAATAATGTTCAAAACACTTGAGTTTATATTTAAAATCCAGATTGAGCTTGTACCTTCGTACTTGCAGAATAATATTAAGTATGTGAATGCAGTGCATAATTATGATACAAGGAGTCAGAATAACTTTTACGTCTATACATGTAACAAAGCAGGCACAATGAAAAGCTTATTTTATGGTGGTTTGATATTGTACAATGAACTAACAAACCAAATGAAAAATTGTTAAACCTTGAAATTGTTCGAAAAAATGTGTTTGGAATAAGTATTATTATTATTATTATTATTATTATTATTATTGATTCTTGTGTTTTTGCACAGTATAAGCATACATTTGATGCAATGCTTGTATCTTTTATTTTATGTTTTTGTTGTAACTTTAACTATGGTCTTGTAAACCTGATAACGGACTTTCTGTTTTATTATTATCAATATTTTGACTTCAGTTTTTACCTTCATGAGATTGTAAACTATGTATATTATTCAGTAAATATAATTGAACATGGACATCCATATTTTACCTGGGATTCGAATCCGGTACCGTCTGTGCTATAGAATGTTTCCCAATCGTGTAGACCACAGCCAGATTATTATTATCATTAATTACTGTAAATAAAATAATAGGTGATAGACTTGTCCTTGAATAGTTTTTAATCAATAATGACTATGGCCGATTCGGGGAGAAAACCCTAGCTATTGATGTTCATTTATACCTAATATAGTATAAAATATAATATTCATTAGGGAATTCGAGGATGGTAGGTCGATTTGAGTCGGGGTATTTCACTTTAAATCTCTGCGATAATTGTTGCATTTTCCATTCAATTTTATATTTCTTATGCTTCTTTCGATGCCTATTATATTTGATGATAATCAAATTTAATCACTATAAATCATTCCTTTTATAGGCGTTGATTGCAGAATTGGAATGATATTCTCATTAATTTTGCGACGGATAATGGAAGAGCTTTGCTCGTTCATGAATTAACCCGTATTTTAATATTCAGTGAAAATTTATTTATATTATTCTTAACTCAATCTGCCCCATGATGTCTAGTGACAAGAATTGCAATCGCAGTTTTATATTTTCAAATTATTTTTATGATAAAAAAACATAGTTAATTCAAGTTTTGTTTTTGTTCTTTATATTATTCCATCAAAACTGTTCATCATTAGCTTCGGATGGATAATCGTTCGATTTTCAGAAAACTATGAGTGTTCGGTTCAATTTTTCCCTAGGTTCTTGATTTCACGATATATATCTCTCCAACGAAATCCTCAAGTTCAGTGTATGAATCACGAGATGAATAAGCGGGCCAAATGCTTGGTGCAAGAGTGTTTACACGACAGGAGGCGCAATTTTGTAGCAATAGGGTTAAAAGTTTGTATCTAGGTAGTTTTGTATGATATCTTGAACGGGATTGATTTTGGTTCGAATTGGTTGGAGGTTATTATTATTATTATTATCACATATTGATAAGGGCAGAGAGACAGGTTCCTATTATGCCCAAAAATAGAGAAACTACAGAATAATTGACCTACTAGCGTGTACATATGAAAAAGAAATGAAAATAAAATATCTCTACAACAGACCAAAATGAAAAAGAAATACAATATTATAAAATGAGAAAATAACCATTATCTACCCCGATAGAAATTTGTCCAGTCCGTTTTTAAATGTGTTTGTAGATGAAGCAGATACAATGGTTGCGTTGAGATTATTCCAGCTGTCGAAAATCATATTTGGTAGGAAGTTCTGTCTCGACCTAGCAGAAAAGTTTTCCTTCTTGAGCTTGAACTGATGACCTCTGAGACGTTCGTCGCGATTAACGGTATACATCACGTCGAGATTTCCAAAATTGAACTTTAATATTTTAAATGTGATAATCAGGTCACCACGGTGGGGGCGAAGTTCGAAGGAGGTTAATTGAGCCATAGAAAGTCTTTCCTCGTAAGAGGGTCTTCTCAGTCCAAAGGGCATACGAGTAGCCCTTCTCTGGACGTTTTCCAGAAGAGCCCTATCGCGAGCCAAGTCGAGGTACCACGCTGGACAAGCGTACCCGAGAATTGGTCCCACATAAGTAGTGTAGAGTCTACAGAACGACCGAAAAGAGACTCGCGAGAAACACTTCCGAATAAGATATAACTTCGAGTTCGCACGCTTACAGATCGAAGTAATATGATCGGACCAAGTTAAGGTACTGTTTACGATCACTCCGAGGTCGTTGAAGAAAAACACCGAAAGTAATGGTTGACCATCAACAAGGTACGGTGCGAGTGGGTTGTTCTTTCCTATTCTGAGAACGACACACTTTTCTGAATTTAATGGAAGTAACCATTGAGAGCACCAGGCAGAAACAGAGTCCAAGTCCTCCTGAAGCGTCAACTGGTTTGTGAGAGGATTGGCGTAAATTTTTGCGTCATCGGCGTACAAGGATATTTTGCTTGAAATAAAATAAGGGATATCACTGGTGTAGACCGCAAATAGTAACGGTCCCAGGACAGATCCCTGTGGCACTCCACTTTCCACTATGAAAAAGCGTCACCTACTCTCACTTTATATAGTCTACTTGTTAGGAAAACGTCAATCCAACGATGCAAGGGTTGACCCCCTGGGGGGAAGAAATAAATCTTGTTTACATGATAAAGGTCGCAATTTTGGAGTAATAGGGTTAAAAGTTTGTAAGTAGGTATTTTCGAAAGATATCTTGGACGGGATTGGTTTTGGTTCGAATTTGTTGTGGGGTTGACACCCTGGGGGAAGAAATAGATCTTGTTCACATGATAAAGGGCGTAATTTTGGAGCAATAGGTTTGAAAGTTTGTGAGTAGGTAATTTCGTATGATATATTGAATGGGATAGGTTTTAATGCCAATTGGTTAGGTGGTTGACCTCCCAGGGAAATAAATCTTGTTTACACGATAGAAGACGCAATTTTAGTACCATTGGGTTGAAAATTTGTAGGTTGATACCTTCGTACGATATCTTGGATGGTATTTATTTCTATATGAATTGGTTGGAGGGTTGACCCCCCGGAAGAGAAAACAAATCTTGTTTACACGATAAAAGGCGCAATTTTATAGAAATACGGTTGAAAGTTTGTTAGTACGTAGTTTCGTATGATACCTTGGATGTGATTGGTTTTGGTACGAATTGGTTGTGGAGTTGATCCCCGGGGAGGAAATAAATATTGTTTACACATTAGAGGGCGCATTTTTCTTATTTGGAAAAAAATTTATTAATTCATGATTTAATGAATGTATTTTTTAAACTGGATACGTTATGGAAACCTGCCTTCTAATGCAGCTCGCTGCGATAGAGTTTTTTTTCATACTCTTTTCTAGATTGGTTCTTTCAATTTTATCTTAGTGACAACAATTATTGTATCCTTTGAATCAACCCATGAAGAATTTAACCTGGGGGTGAACGATTGAAATTCACTGGTTCCATAGTTTCAAGCTACAGTTTTACCGGAGGAACATTTTGTTGCTGAATGTAACTCCTTGTTGCAAAAAGTAGAAACTTATGACAGCATACGTAAACTTCTTGTTTCCACTGAAGCAACTGAAATTGTCAATATTTGCATATTGTTCAGTAGAAACTAGTGAGAGGCTCCCCCACCTATTAAATAGATCCGTGAAAACTATAGATCGATGAAAATATAGTTTCCCGAACCACGATGAGTGCAAAGCCCGTCCCTGCCTCTGTCGAACGGTACGCGATGCGTCAAGTGCTGAGCCCGTCCCTGCCTCTGTCGAACGGGCGCGCCATCTGCTCACTGTCAATATGTAGTTCGTGAGGAATCAGCTAGATACTACGATCTCGTTGGGCCTCGCCGTGCCGAAACTTCTCGATAGAATTCGACCCGGCCAACTGTCGGCTCGAAAGGCGGTCACGTGAATTCGAGTCCATGTGAAGCGAAAATAGTTCTTAAGCGTCGGGAATGCAGCCGTTTTCGCGAATTTAGGAGAAACGTCAAACTTTAAACGTTCGATATCGAAAATCGGCGTCTCGTATCGAGGCGAGACGTAGCCTAAGCACTACGGAAAGGACGTGGGCGAACGAAAAAAGGTTGGACATTATGTACTTTGATTGTCTTCAGTGGTCAAAACGCGATCTGAATGTCAGAAGTGAAATAAACTTATAAAACTATGGTATTTTTATAAAATTTTACTATTAAATTATTATTTTGACACAAAATATGTATGTCAATACCAAGAGCAAAACTTAAAAATTATTTTATGGTAAAAAAAACCTTTTTCACGAAGACGTTGTCATCAGTATCCACACACTCACATTATTCTGTATCCATCTCTTCCTCTTTATTAGAATCTAACTCATGATTGTTTACCACAACTTTTTCAGCAAAGACTTCAGTCATCCATTCTAACTCCGGGTCTGTGTTGTACCATTCGTCTCCTGATAACTCAATGAGTAATTTTTTCAAGCTATCAATTTTTTTTTGTTTTATTGCTTGTCCTAGTGGTATTTCGGAAAGTGCAATTTTATCCAGACGTTTACGAGGCTTTAGAAGAATTAGAAACTTTTTGTGGGATCATCGGATCGATACAAAATTTCAGATTTCATCACAACTCCTGAAGACTTACCTCTTTTAAGGATGATTCGTTTACTTGAACTAATTCCTACGACTTTTTTCAACCAATCTGACGCCTTTTTCATATTCACCAATGACCAGTCAGTTCCAAGTTTTCTAATTTCTCCCACTTTCGAAAATTCTATCCGCAGGAAGATAGGAATGGCCACGCACCGGAAATGTTACCACTATTTTTTAATCGTTTTTGGGGCAAAATTAGTCTTTTCTAAAAAATTTATCAGAGCCGAAGCTATTTCTGTGGCTCCCCTGCCTGCCTGATGCTCCATCCATGAATAAAAATCCTAACAAAATGCATTTGATCCGATGTTTTTGGACAAAATGCATTTTGAATGTACAGTACGATTGGACTTAATTCAGTTTGTTTGTCTAGGTAGTTTATTCTATTTAATAACACAGGGATTCACTGCACGCACACTGACGGTCCATATGCTTATAAAAAAGGTAGAGCTTAACCCAAAAAATGCATCGCCACCTTTACCTCAAATATAGAAAATATGGACAAAATGCAATTTGCAAGTCTGCTCCTCAAAGACTGTTGAATACAAGTTATTCTCAATTGAATTCATTATAAGAGAGTAGGCTAATTGATTTATCCACTCGATGAGCTGACAAGATATTCTTTTTTGTTATAACTATAAAGAAACCTGACCAGTACTTATTTGTTCACTGGAATTCCTTTCTAGCTAGCCGAGATATAATTATTCTCGATTTTCTCTGCTTTAATATCATTAACGTTCATAAGGTCATTTTTCACAAATAAAAGACCGATAAGGTTTAAAGCAAGGTAGCCCAACCTTTTTAAAAGTCGAGCAAAATTGACATTATAAAAAATCACAGGTGGTTCCTTTTTTATTACCTACTTTTGATAACAATTCGAAGCTATTTCAGTGTGCGATAAAGGGAATGCAGAATCCTGATTTTTTCCACTATTAAAATAATTAAATAGTATCTTTACGGATTAAAAATTGAAAAAAATCAAAATAATGAGAATTCTGTTTTGATAATTTTTTTTATGATTGGCGTCAGATCAGATATTGTAAGTAAAAATAAACCTGAAATTTGTTGCTCCATTAGAGGTATGCATTATTTGTTTTTTATATAATTAAGGTTTGTCAAAAATTTATTCACAAACATATATTGATCCGAAATTACTTGAAATTTGAAAGGCTAGATCAGTGAGAGTCTTCTTTTGATATCAAATATCGACAAATTCTGCTGAATAGATGGGTGCCTTTGTAGATATTTTTTTGCAGAAACGTTTTTTAGTGCCGAAAGATTTTACAGTTCATTGAGTTCCAACTGAATATTGGCAGGATTATTTCAGTCAAACTTATTGTAATAGGATTCACAACAATGTCTTGTATATATTCAAAGTCCAGAAAACTGTTCTCAAACGACTGTGATAATGATCTATTTTTAGTCGTATTTTATATACTATTGCAGTGTATCGAAGGGAAGCAGTCAGGTGCGGCAGTAATGTTTTATCCGTTTTAGATCTTCTAGGCCACCATTGTCGACAAATTTTTCATGTTTTTATATATATATATATATATATATATATATATATATATATATATATATATATATATATTTATATCCTGACTTGGCCATGTTGAAGCCGGCCTCTTTTAATTTTAATTTTAGTTGATTATTATGTTCCAGAGATTCAATATCTCATTTTTATATTGTCATCATTATGCTTTTGGTTTTTTTGTTTTGAAATAATTTTTGACTGCTCCCTCTGTGTCATTCGTTTTTCGCCGCTCTTTCTTCAGAACTTGTCACATGTAAGTAACTTTATATTTGTATTAATTTGTGGCTTTTCCACTGCTTACATTTTAGTTGTTGATGTGCTACTATGTGAATTCTTTGACTTCTAGCATCCTGATGAAGGTCCCAAACTAAGGACCGAAATATAGATGTTCATGACCAATGGTTGTTTCTTTTAAATCTAGCCTCCCTTTTGCCGAGTGCCCAATATAACCTTTTTATAAGTTAGAAGTTACGGCAATACTCCTTGTATAAATTATATATATATATATATATATATATATATATATATATATATATATATATATATATATATATATATATATATATATATATATATATATATATATATATATATTCCGGTACATATTGGCATCTCCAGCGGCTCCCATCTAGTCGAAAAGTTTTTCCGTGGTTATTGAAAATTTGCCAAAGCTTCTATAGATTGAGTTAGAGGGTTCAAACTTGGTACGTAGATTCCTTTAATGTTGAGAAAAAGCTTTTTGGTAGAACATAATGCACTTCGTGAATTTTTTTACAATAGTGGGTTGAAATTTGGTACATGCACTTCTCAATTTTTTTTTTATAAAATAAATTAATTTCAAATTTTTCATTTGGTTTGATATTCAAATGTGATTTTTGAAAATATAATTCCATTCGTTGGAATCGCATCTTGATGCGATGCATTTCGCGTGAAAAATACGATTTTTTTTCCGGTACATATCGTCATCTCCAGCGGCTCCCATTGATTCGAATGTGCTGAAATTTGATACCTGGGATTCTTTTCGTTGCAGAACAAAGCTATATATAAAAATATAGAATTTGGTTTTTTTAACTGCCGCCATTTTTACGTAGATATTTATTTTTTCGTGGTTTTGGGAAAATTGCCGAACTCTACAGCTTCTGCAGATTGAGTTAGATGGATGAAGTTTGGTACTCACATTGAGAATATGTTGAATCAAAATCCTTTTCGACGCGATGTATTTCTCGCGAAAAATATGACCTTATTGATGAAGCTTTGCTACTCCTTTCTAGGTTTGTACTTGTGAAATATTGATAGAGTTCCTATTGCTCTTATCTTTGAGTGTGTGAAATAGATGACATTTCCGTTGGCTTACTTAATTAAAAACAGATATACTTAATTCAATTTTGAATCCGCATATTTATGTTACCTTTTTCGGAAGTAAAGAATATGTGGCTTGTTATTTATGATTTAAAAAATATTGGGAAAATTAGTAATATCCACAACAAATGCGAGGTCATTCGAACAGGACTTATTTTTCAGTGAATCAGCGTCTAAAGGTAACTTTTCTTGCTTTCTCAGGTCATTTCATAGCGCAATACAGTTGTAAATCTCCAAATTTGCTAATATTTTCTTCCAATAAAATCCTGAACTGACGTCTGTGAAGAGGCTTCGCACATATGTAATTCAGGCATTGTGTTACCAGGTCCACAATATCATAGAACTTCATATACCTTGAACACAACTCTCAAGTAAATTGGCAGCAAAGCTTAGAAACCATTGTTTTTCCTAGTTTCATCGGTGCAAATAGATTTAATTTTGTCCCAGTAATATCCTTTATTTCAATGCGATTTTTATTTTCGTATGAAATTGTAGTTTTCAGCTGACACAATCCAATGAATATAGAAATACATTTCAATTTTATCAGTTGAACTACTTGTTGAACCGCAAGTTCCATGTATCCCCAACGGAAAATGTTTGTATTATTATTATCATCAATTTCTTCCATCGTTTAAGTAATTACTAGTACATAAAACTTGCAATTTGTTAGGGTCTCATCCACCCGTCTTATAACAGTGCTTCCTGAGAATGAAGAGAATGAACGACTCTTTTAGTTTGAACGTAGTAATCATAACTCTTTATATTTTATATAATTTCTTCTTGAGAACAAGGCTTCTTCTTTCTCGTCAAACGCAAAAAAATCTAGTGGCTAAGATTTTTCGATTTTAGATTTCAAAATTTTTTTTGCAACAGCTACTGTAGTGAACCAGAGTAAATACCTATGTGTGGGTTTTTTTTATGTTGCTTTCAGTGAAATATTATTGCTTTTCCAATATTTTATGAAAAACACTGAAGGAATTTTGATTTCGACAAACTCAGTTTTCTGTGAGCCATAATAGTTTTTATCGTATCATTGAAGATTGAGACATTTTTATACTGAATCTTTATTAATAATTATTAGCATCATAAACGCACCAAAACCTACATAAAACCTTAGTTACTCATAATACATTAATTACCATAATATAATACGTTAGTTACAAAAGCATAATACGTTAGATACCAAATAATAGTAGAACTAGTTTTCATGAACATATAAAACAATATTTCGACAGTTTTCAATCTTGATGGATACACCTTTGCCGTTAGCGTCTGCTTGTCCTCTAAAACGTCATCTTCCGTGTAGTGGTCATCTTCGCTAATTCATTGGTTCGTTAGGCTCCTCCAATTCCAATTAAAAAAGCAACTTTCATCATTAAAAATTCCTCATCTGGGACAAAAAACAAAAATTCATTGACTTGTTCTCTTGTAAATACTTTTGACTTTTTTGCTGTATATCCAACATTTTTCTTCTTGATGAAACGTATTAAAGCGCCGTATTTATCGTTTTCCACACATTCCTTAAGTTCTAACATGGAATATTTCGGCCATAAGGATGAAGCAGAATATTTCTCAGAGAGTTTTGCGAAATACACCTGCAACACCGTTTCTTCTGCACCTTGAACATGTACTTTGTTTCGCTACTCACAAAACTGCAGATATTCTTTTTCATACTGGATTTTAGATTTATCCGGAAGCAAGTCCAACCTTATAGAGTCGGCTGCAGCTAATATATCGTCAGGAATATCAAAATCTTGCATCATTTTAATGACTTTTGGAAATGCCGAAATGAAATGACATAAAACCTTGTTGCTTTTATTTTCGCATCGCCGTTGTCAATGATACGATAAAGCTTTGAATGTAACTCGATTATTATGCGATTTAAGGGCGGCCGCACATTTACTACAATCGGATCCGATTGTCTGAAAAGATTTCAAATCGGACCACTAGCGCACACTGCCGACAAAATACGTCCGATTTTATTTGAATGTCATAAGCATATTTTTCGACCGTGGTAATCAAATTTTCAGTATCGCACATGGTTTGACAATTCCTTTTTCTATACTCCCTGTCAAAAACTGACAGAAATAATCGTATGTTTGCGGTAGACTAGGCAAAAACAATGCACGGCTTGCCTTCCGGTAGTCGGATCAGACTTTTTATCGGTCCGATTGGTAGGACGCAATGATCGTGCATCCGAGTCGGACGTCAGATCCGATATCGGATCGTAGGTGTGCGATAGGATCGTATAAAAGTATAGAAATTTGAGCGTCAGATGCCCTGATCCGACAATCGTTTCAGACAATCGGAACCGATTGTAGGAAATGTGCGGCCGGCCTAAAACCGTCTCGGACATTTCTAGGTGACTCGGCTGTCGCCTCGTCACCTAGCAATGTCCTCGACTATTATAAATCGCGTAATAATCTCGTTATATCAATAGCTATTACTTCAATTCTAAAGACCTGACGTCTGATGTGAAAGTATGTATTGAAGTTAATTGTTTGGAGAATTTGAATTATGTAACAATGAATAACATACCTCTGAACGCCAAAGTAAACACCTCTTGATATTTTAACAAAAATTAACTAAGTGGGTACCTATATAATATGATCACCAGCATTGAAATCACAAATTCAAACAATCTTAAGTAAGTAAATTTTAACGAAAATAATCATAAACTGCTACTGTAAATAAAATGGCAGACATGCGAACTTTTTTCTCGAAACTAGAATAAAAACAAAGGAACTATCTATGCTATTGCTTACGAACGGGACAGCCAATAGCAAGGCCGTGGGCAACGAGCACCACTTGTTTCTGTGGCGCCCTACACGCTTTCAACTTGGCGGGAATATTAACAAATGCTCACGTGGTCTATTTGTGATGTGCCAAGGGTGGTTACTGGATAACCATGCTCTGTAGTTCTTGATGGCCTTTTTAGTGCATTTCTTGTATATGAAAATTTAGAAGGTTTTGCGATTTAGACATATTTAGGTTTTTATGTTAAAAATGACGATTGCAAGCTCTAATATAATTATCAATTGTTCCTATAAGAATTCCCGTATTACTAACTTTGGGGTGGATTCCTTATTGAAATAGATTTTTTGTATAGTTAACTAATCATACAGGGTGTTCGAAAAAAAAGATCTAAAATGAGATTGAGAAAACTGACAAAAATCAATTTTTTCAATTGGGAACCCCCTATTTTTCTTATTTTGTAGTATTTAGCATTTAAAATGAAGGTAACTTTGTATCTATACCTAAAATTTGAAGTTTTCGAAATATTGCCAATTTAATATTTTTATATGGCGATTTTGCATTTAATCGTCAAACAATTAGATCTGGGATAGCCACGATCGTATTTGACATTTCAAATCATCGTAATGGCACCCCGGTTAAATTATACAAACGAAAATTATTTAAACCTTTAAGGCTTATCGAAATAATTTTCATTTAAATGCTGCACTAATGAAAATATGGATAGCATAGGGATGATATTTGTGTTTCCGTAAAATTCTTAGAACTGACGATTTATATAAGCCTGATTCTAATGCTATCTGCTTTGCAGATTTTGTTGGATATGCTTCAAAATATCCCAAAATTGCTATTTCAATATTTTCATTGTTAACAATAGGTTTCTTTTTGTACACTTATGCCTTTATGGATCAAAAATTATTGAAGTTTTCTATAATTCGTTTAACAGTATTTGGTGATGGTTTTTATTCATGAGGATATCGGGTCGCACATGTATATCACATGTTCTTTAAATAATTTATCACATTGTCCATGAATAATAAATAAGTTCAAATAATCTTCGTTTGTATAATTTAACCGGAGTGCCATTACGATGATTTAAAATATCAAATACGATCGTGGCTAGATCTAATTGTTTAACGATTAAATGCAAAATCGCCATATAAAAATAATGAATTGGCAATATTTCGAAAACTTCCAATTTTAGGTATAGATAACTATATACAAAGTTACCTTTTTAAATGCTAAATACTACAAAATAAGAATGTTTTATCATTTCCCTAGAAACAGATATATCGCTCCAGAAATATATGCAAGAAAAAATCGCTAAGTATTATCATGTTAATCAATGAGAATAATGAAGTAGAGAAACTCATATAACCATGAGGGTGGAAAATGATGGGATGAAGTGTAATTTGAATAATCATACGAGAATAAAATTTCATTATAACAGAAAATTAACGGAATGAATATCTAATGATGTATTAAAAAGTACTTTTGTGCATAATCATCATACAATAGGTCTTTAAAAACGAATACGTTTTATCTTATTTCAAACGTCATGAGTGAAAAACTGTTATTTTTAATTTCATGTACCGGGTGTCTGATTAAGAGAGTGTCGCGGCTGTATCTCACAAACTATACGTCGTAGAGACTTACGGTAAAAAATTTTATAATCAAAGTGGCCAACAGAAAATCCTGGAAATTATTTTCAGGTTTCTAAGATGGACGCCAGGGGGCGTAACCGCCATCTGAAACTTTTAAAGTGATTTTTTTCTGAAATTCATCTAGTGAATATACCAAAAAAATATTTTTTTCGTGCAATCGCACGCGAAGCGAGTACTTCGCGTACGCACCACAGTCCGCGAAATTTAATTTCGCGGCCGTTACCCATAGCAACGGCCGCCAAACCAAACGTCACTTATACCAAAAAGTAACAACAACTATGATATTTCAAAAGAGACATCATGTATCTCAATGCATTTTGCGTTCTGTCAAGAACTGTCAAAATATTTTGTATATATTCGAACATGGTCTTTCCATAGCAACGCTGTGACTTGTTAATTACTGTTGATTTTAAAGCACTGATATTTTTATTTGCAATTGTCTCGTTTAATAATTTTGTCGATTGCACGAAAAATAGTGTGTATGCCATGGCCGCGAAACTTTTTAGCTACCTCAAGATTATCCTGCCTCGGCCGCAAGCGGCCTCGGCGATAATTTCTCTTTCGGTACGCTAAAAAGGTATTTCGCGGCCTAGGTATACAAATAACTATTGTTTAAAGCTGAGCTTTATTCGAGTTATTTTTATTTGACACTTTTTGACGTATCTATTGAAATGAAGTGGTAGGGGTTGATTCAATGTTTTTTTGAATAAACAGCTGTAACTCCTGAACGACTGAACGGATTTCAGCAAATTTAATCTAGTTGAAAAAGGCATTTATTGCTTCATCGTAAACATTCTATCTGTGGTCTGTCAAATTTTTGATCATGCCGGTAGAGAGCGTTTTTTGATATAATAACCAAAAATTGCTAATTTCTCTAAAAAATTAAATGCAATAACATAACTTTTTTTCCATAAAAATGTATTATGATGATGCCAAAATAGGCTAGTGAAAACCGTATCTCGATATCTTATTCCTAGCCTAAAATATCGAAGAAAAAAAATTTAGTTATCATATGATTCAAAAAGACGCCATTACACCGGTATTTATCTTCATTTATCTGTATTTCTTCCAAGAATCATGAATGATGAAATTTAATAATTTTATGATTTTCAAAAGATAACATTCTTATTTCAAAAACTTCAGAAAAAAATCGAGTGGGAGCATAATAACCAATATAATAATGAGCAAGTGCAATGTAGTCAGTATATGAAGAGCAGGCCATGAAGGAAAATCATATGCCTAAAATCAACTTGTCAACAAATACAATACAATAAGTTTTTGTGGCACACAGAAGTAAGCATTGAAAAAGATTGAAATACATTTTACAAACAATGAAGCTATTGATATCACTGACGGTATATTTTGAAATTCTTCAAAATGTGGCATTGGCAGAAAGAATATACAGAGCTCTTAATTCGGCGTCTACGCCATGCGAGAATTTTTCCGCGTTTAGTCTGAAATTTGCGTAATACTGGCAGCTTCGACCCTATAAATTTCAGATGAAAATTCTCTATTTTCTTCAAATATGCCCAACAAATTCTAGCATAGCGTGAACGCCAATTTGGAAATCGAGTTCTATATAATCTTTGTGCCATTGCCGCATTTTGAAAACTTTCAAAATATACCGCAAACATATCAACATCTTCATTTTTCGTAAATACATTTCAATAGTTTTCAGTCCTTACTTGTGTGTGCCACAAAAACTCATTACACTGCCATTATAAGTTCATTTTTAATATTTGTTGACAAGTTGATTTTAGGCATTTATTTTTCCTTCATGGCATTCTTTTCTTATTCTGACTATCTTCTTGAACTTTCACAAATTATATTTATTGATTACTATGCCCCTAAACGATTTTATAAAAATTTTTTGAACTGAGAATACCAGTACCTATATGATAATCATTGAATGATGAAATTTAATCATTGATTCTTGGAAAAATATAGATAAATGAAAATAAATACCGGTGTGATGGCATCTTTTTGAATCATATGATAACAAAATTTTTTTTCTTCGATATTTTAGGCTAGGAATAAGATATCGAGGAACGGTTTTCACTAGCCTATTTTGGCATCATCATAATACATTTTTATGGAAAAAAAGTTATGTTATTGCATTTAATTTTTTAGAGAAATTAGCAATTTTCTGTTATTATATCAAAAAACGCTCTCTACCGGCATAACTAAACATTTGACAGACCACAGATAAAATGTTTTCGATGAAACAATAAATGCTTTTCCCAACGAGATTAACTTTGCTGAAATCCGTTCAGTCGTTCAGGAGTTACAGCTGTTTATTCAAAAAAACATTGAATCACCCCCCACCACTTCATTTCAATAGATACGTCAAAAAGTGCCAAATAAAAATAACTCGAATAAAGCTCAGCTTTAAACAAAAAATATTTTTTTGGTATATTCACTAGATGAATTTCAGAAAAAAATCACTTTGAAAGTTTCAGATGGCGGTTACGCCCCCTGGCGTCCATCTTAGAAAACTGAAAATAATTTCCAGGATTTTCTGTTTGCCACTTTGGTTATAAAATTTTTTACCGTAACTCTCTACGACGAATAGTTTGTGATATACAGCCGCGTGCCTCTCTTAATCAGACACCCGGTACAAGAAACTAAGAAATATAATTCGAAATAATTGTTTTTTCCATTTTTTAAAAGTCGTTCACTGAATATTATTTTAGAATAAAGTATAAACTTTAAAATAAAAACACCTGGCTTATGTTTCACAATATAAAAAATATTTAGATACTGTATTTAGCAGTAGCGAAAAGTCGACATGTTTCGAGTTATGAACTCATTATCAAGACTGACTACAGGAGAGTATTGCATGGTAATTTATAAAACAGACAAAAGCAAAGGTGATACCTGAAATTCAATTTGTTCGTTTACAAGTGGTAATTGACTATTATGGGCGAAACTTATTTCGAGAATTTCGAGAAGGTCAAGGCGTTTACTCTTGTTACCTGAATGTAACAATTTGGTTTTGTTGAAATCCAGGAAGTGATTGAATTTTATACAATGTTCAGAGAAGCCAGTGGTATTTTTGTTTTGTAAAATTGACTTTTTATGTTCTTCAACACGAATATTTATATTCCTTCCTGTCTGTCCAATATAGAAAGCAGGACATTCGTCGCAAAATATTTTGTAAATACCACTGTTTTCTCCGATGTTAGATTTTTTTTATTATTGAACAAGAACGACTTCAAGTTTCTTTTATTTGTACAAATTGTTTTAACGTTATTTTTCGATAGTCTGTAACAAATTCTGCTACTCAAATTATTAGGCACATAATTTATTGGGAAGTAGTTTTGTTTTTCATTAATAGTTTGGGTGGGGTATATTGAATGCAACAGATACTTGATTCGTTTTTTTCCAATGAGCTTGTCGATAAGACTTTCATTGTAACCGTTATTGATGGCTAATAATTTAATTGTATTAACTTCAGTTTGAAAATTTGTTTCCGATAATGGAATCGTGAACAACCTATGTATGAACGAATGAAAAGCACTG
The DNA here is from genome assembly GCA_030704885.1 of Cynegetis impunctata. Lineage (NCBI taxonomy): Eukaryota > Metazoa > Arthropoda > Insecta > Coleoptera > Coccinellidae > Cynegetis > Cynegetis impunctata. Next base: position 708,683 of record JARQZK010002175.1, on the reverse strand, counting down.
ATTTTTATTTTAATGTGTTGGTTACTGTCGCTGTGAATTAAAGTATCTGTGAAGGTTGGTTTTCTATAAATGTTGAAAGTAAGATAACTCAAATTCCTAGCAATCTGAGCGTCTAAGAAATTCAAGGTACCGTTTTCGTTTTCTTTCAATTCAATTTGTAAATTGAATCGAGTTGTAGAAAGTATTTATATATTTAAGGAAATTATCTAACTGCCTATCTATACCGGTCCAAATACAAAAAATATCATCTACATAACGCCTCCATAATAAAACGATAGTAATTAAATTATTATCAGCATTGAAAATTTTTTTTTCTAAGTTATTCATGAAAATTTCACTCAACAAAGGCGATAACGGTGATCCCATGGGCAATCCGTCTTCTTGTTTGTATATTATATTATTAAATTTGAAATAACTCTTTTGCAAACTTAAGTTTAAGGCAGACATTGTTTCGTTGACTGCTTGAGTTGTTAAATTTGGGTTCATGATGTTCCACCAAGTGATGTGCGAGAATTCAATCTCAGGAATATTATTTTTATGTTCAATTGTTATATTAACCTCCATGTGTTTCTTGATGAAGTTATAATTTTTTAGTTTTCTCATTTTCAGTTATAGGAAAATATCATTTTAGTCTTTTAATATTTGAATTATATTCATTGATAAAAACTTGTTATTTTCTAGAGATAATGCTGTCTGTATGGATTTCATAGTTTGTAATAATGGCCAAAGCATGAAATATAATTTTTGAAATTAATGTTGTATAAATATTTTCTAATCTACTGAACACAAACTACCCAATATACTTTTCAATAATTCCAGATCTGCTGTTCGAAACAGCATTACATCTTCAAAATTGGTATTCTTGTATTCATTGTAATTAACAAGGTGTGAAAACCTGAGTAAATATTTTATTTTATGTGTCTTCTCAAATTGATTTCCTTGTTATGTATTTAAACTTCCTTCCACACCCAAAACTACATGACATACATTTTTTCAGTCTTAGTCTGTACACCAATTTCACAACTTACATTTTTATCCATTGAATTCTGTATCGTGAAAAAATAATATACACAGTCAGTTAATTCCAATAAGGTGAAGATATGAAGAATAAATTTTTGAAAGGATAAAAAAATCAGTGTTGTCTGTTCATAGAGCAACTAAAATAAGTTATAAAACTTGTTGGATTCAATCTTAGAATAATATTGATTAAAAAGTTTCATTCCCAAATGAAAAATAAACGGATATTGTATAATATTATTCTCATATTTTCAGTTTTCATATATTTAAGTGATTTATACATATACATATAAATATATATATATATATATATATATATATATATATATATATATATATATATATATATATATATATATATATATATATATATATATATATATATATATATATATATATATATATATATATATATATATATATATATATATATATATATATATATATATATATATATATATATATTTATTTATTCGAATTGTTGTTGCCTGTGATCTATTTTTAATCTTTTGATAATTATTAGCAATAATAATAATAATAAGATTCAACCAGCCTGTTATTGCTAATAATTATCAAAAGATTATATATATATATATATATATATATATATATATATATATATATATATATATATATATATATATATATATCTAAGATTGAAGTTTCGCTTATCACTTGGTGAAACATGATTAAATACTGATATTTAAAATAAAAACACTTGGCTTTAAGTTTCACAAATATATTGAATAAAAATTAACAATAACATTAGTCAACTAGTTTCGGGTTATGGGCCCATTATCAAGACTAAACAGAAAAATACTTAACAAGCTTATTTATAATATTGATTGTAGTAGAGGGGAAATTTGGTATTCAACTTGTTCAATTACGATGGGGTAATTCCTCTTAATGGCACTACTAATTTCTAAAATTTTTCCAACAGGTCAAGACGTTTGCCCTTTTTACCTGGGTGGAGGCATATCGTTTTCTCGAAGTCGATGAAATGGTTAAATTTTATACAATGATCTGAGAAACCAGTGGTGTTTTTGTTAAACAAAATTGACTTTTTATGTTCTTCTACGCGAGTGTTGATTTTTCTGCCTGTTTGTCCGATATAAAATGATGGGCATTCATTACAAAAGATTTTGTAAACACCACTGTTTTCTCCAATATTGTTCCTATCCTTGTTATTGACTAAGAGTGACTTTAAATTACGTTTATTTGTACATATGCTTTTAATACCGTTTTGTGATAATCTGTTGATGATTTTATTACTAATTCCTGGAATATAGTTTATTAAATGATATTTTTGTTCGCTTTTTATGACTGGTGAGGAATAAATTGAATTTAGAATATTCTCATGTCGTTTGTATAAAATTTAACCATTTCATCGACTTCGAGAAAACGATATGCCTCCACCCAGGTAAAAAGGGCAAACGTCTTGACCTGTTGGAAATTTTGGAAATTAGTAGTGCCATTAAGAGGAATTACCCCATCGTAAATGAACAAGTTGAATACCAAATTTCCCCTCTACTACAATCAATATTATAAATAAGCTAGTTAAGTATTTTTCTGTTCAGTCTTGATAATGGGCCCATAACCCGAAACTAGTTGACTAATGTAATTGTTAATTTTTATTCAATATATTTGTGAAACTTAAAGCCAAGTGTTTTTATTTTAAATATCAATATATATATATATATATATATATATATATATATATATATATATATATATATATATATATATATATATATATATATATATATATATATATATATATATATATATATATGTATATGTATCTATATATATATATATATATATATATATATATATATATATATATATATATATATATATATGTATATATATATATATACCTATATATACATATTCAGACGTTATAATTTTTTCCTTTTACCCCTACAGAAAGTAGGGGTATTTCCCTCCCTAGGGAGGAAAAATACTTTTTCTCCCTCTCATTTTGAATATGCAGGATGCCGTGGATGATAACAGTAACATTAAACATGAATTCGTTATTTGTGCTGTGAATAAAGTTCCAAAAAAGGTTCAATTCAGGGTAGAAGGAAAAATCATACGCATTAGACGAGAGTATAGTGCCTTTTCCACTCTTGGGTGTTTACTCCATAGTTATGCAAATAGCTATTTGTATTGAAAGAATAATTAGGAATTTGATAATTTTGCCTTAATATCTCAAGATTTTAATTCAGTCGTTTCGAAGAAATATTAGTTTAAAATTCCTGAAATTATTTATACTTTGTAGAATACGCTATATTAGTATACTATTTTTAAGTATGATATAATAATAATAATAAAAAATGTTCATTTGATTCTTGACTACATCATCATCACAAAGACTATCCATTCACCACAATCAAAAATAAAAAAAAATTATCTCATTCTACAATTTTTCCCATAATATCAAATAAAGTACTCTTTCTTTTTTTATCTTTTCCGAAGGCATATCCATTTGCAAGCGACGGAAATGTCTTGTGAGGGAAATTTAGGAATCAGGAAAACGGCAGTCGAGCAAATATCAAATCAAAAGGAATTATTTCCACACTACTATATTACACAATGGACCTAATCAAAGATGTATACTTTACAAAAAAAAAAAAAACAACTGAGCGAGCACAGTTCATCCAACACATCAACCGTGAACAAATGAATTTTTTATGTCGAGGATATATCAATATTTCTTAAGATTATAACTGTATTCATAAAACAGCTAAACATTATTTTTGTTGATCAAATGACAAAATTTTATTGACTATTAAATATATGAAATTTATGCAATTTTCATTATTTGCAATTTTGAACGTTCGTCATATTCAAATGCTTGTGAAATCTTAACAAGCCTCTGAAGATAAATCAGAGTTCAAAACTGCACTAATGCAAAATATTCAAATTTAAAATGTTTTATAGTTTTAGTCGGGTCGGGCTGACATGAAAAATATCAAAAAATGATAAAAAAGAGTAGCAGCAATTTTATGACTGATTTGAGGGCGTAATATCATATTAAGTTCTATTCTATGAAGTGCAACGATTTTCAAGTCTAGAACATTGTTTATAACAACGTTTTTGTGCAAAAAAAACGTCTTTTTTCAATTTTTGGATTATATTTCGGAAACTATGGGTTATAGAGAAAAGTAATTTATAGACCAAATAGTTGTCATTGGAAAACCTTCGAAACTAGACCTGCTAAATAAAAATCGGTTAATTTGTTTAAAAGTTATAGCAAATTTAAGGCTAAAAAAGCGTTTTTTTGAATGATTATAAACGAATAATTGAACATTTTATTGTTTCATTAGGGGCGTGAAAGTGTGAGTTTTCATGTACTTAAAAAGTGTGCGCAAGGTGGGCGATGTGCTATGATGAATAGTTGCACAATTATATTTATTTATCCCGTTTTTGTAAAATGGACCCAATTTCAACCGTTTATTGTGGGAAAAGTTATCATCTTACAGACCTCTAGGAGGTCTGTAAGTTGTAATTATCAAGTAAGTATAAATTATTAACAATTCTGAAAATTTTCAGAATTATTAATAATGCAAAAAACCGGCGATAAATCAATGAATTATATAAGCACCACCTTTTTTCCGCAGTTTAAAGATATTTTAGGTATATGAAAATTGCGCCATTGTTATTTTTTCGTCGAGCTACCCCAGATTAAAAAAAAAGAAGGTTCTACGCTAATTAGAACCCGAGATAATGCGAAGTTTTTTTGTCCGCTCGATTTTGAAGCTCCGCATCGCGCGCGAGAAATTCGAGCGCTGCGACTTTCTCTTACCCCCACCACTCGGCTCTCGTGAAGCGCAGAGAATGTTACCTTGATATATTGCTCTCGGGACTAAATAATTAACAACAAAAGTTTATGCAAAATGACGGATCATAAAGTTGGAAATGTCGCCTACCAAATGTAATTTCAGCTCAAAATGTTGATAAACAACGGAGTAATGAATTGTTTAAAAAAAAAGCTATCTTGGTTCTTCGAGGTCGTAGAAACTTTTTTTTTAAATGTGTGTTTTTTTAACAGCTTTCTAATGGTACCACTGATGAACACATATTCCTTTTACTTTGCGAATTATTGTATTTATTTATAAGCAAAAAACGGTTCAAAATGTAACATTTGTTTATTGCTAATTTTTAAATACTTTCCGGCAAAAAATCAACTTTCTCAGATTGGCGATTACAAGTAAACTCTATTATCTTTAAAATGAGACCATTTAGAAGTCTGTGAGTTGATAACTTTTCCCACAATAAACGGTTGAATTTGGGTCCATTTTACAAAAACGGGATAAATAAATATAATTGTGCAACAACTATTCATAGCACATCACCCACCTTGCGCACACTTTTTAAGTACATGAAAACTCACACTTTTACGGCTCTAATGAAACAATAAAATGTTTAATTATTTGTTAATAATAATTTTAAAAAAAACGCTTTTTTAGCCTTAAATTTGCTATAACTTTTAAACAAATCAACCGATTTTGATTTAGCAGATCTAGTTTGGAAGGTTTTTCAATGAAAATTATTTGGTCTATGGAGCACTTTTCTCCATAACCCATAGTTTCCGAAATATAATCGAAAAATTGAAAAAAGACGCTGTTTTTGCACAAAAACGTTGTTATAAACAATGTTCCAGACTTGAAAATTGTTGCATTTCATAAAATAGAACTTAATATGATATTACGCCCTCAAATCAGTCATAAAATTGCAGCTACTCTGTTTTTTTTCAAATGTCAACCCGATCCGACTATTTATAGTAGATAAAGTTTACTGTGTTTCATCAGGATCAACTACCAAGTAGTAACGGCGAAATCAGATCAGACTTAATATCATACAGCATTTGTAGTATTCATTAGTGCATTAAATATTTATGTTCAATATAAATTGCACTCTCCTACAATCTTGTTTACTCAACACAGACATTTTCTGCAATAAACTTTGTACATATTTTCAAAACTGATGTTCGAACGGTGATAGGTATGTAAATATGTGTTCGTAGAAAAGCGGGAAATAATATTTTAGGTAGAAATAATGATGTAGTATAGTGTTATTTATGTAATCTTGTAGTGCCTTGGGCTATCAGAATGAACGTGAAACGCTTTGAATAATTTCACATTTAATAGGATTAAAATATCTTGGATAAATCGACCTACTAGCAAGCAGCAACGGTATGAGTACCAACCTAATGTTGTTGTGAAGTGTAGTGTGACGTGATTTATTGTGCGTATTGTGAAAATGATCAAAAATGTAATCTACTATATAAATTGACCAAGGAAAATATTTCAATCATTTGAAAAATTATCAAACAACTTTCCAAGGGAGCTGGTTATAAGTATTCCGAGACGCGAAATCTACATTCACATCCAACGGTGAATTATAGAAAAGGTTAATTCACCCCGATTCACAATCTGCACACAGCTGTTTCTATGTCATCAGTGCAGCTTATTCGACTCGGAGGGAATTAACAAATTTCTAGTTGTTCCCCAATACAAATCACGGACTATTATCAGTAGTTATATCCCTAGGACATTGATCATAGACAAGATAATTTTATTACAATCGAAAGCTCGTTCCTTGGCTGTTACCAAGGAATGAGCTCGAGAAATTTGTCATAAAATTATGAGGAATTTGTCAATGTTCCAGAGATATTCGAAGGAAAATTTTTTGACGGAACGTGACATTTTGAAATTTAGTTGCAATGAAGTTGTCAAACTCAATCATGTTGTCTTAGTTATTGATAATTGCACTGAATGCAATTGTCAGTGTAATGTTGACATGATTGGGTGAAATTATTTCATATGACACAAAATTACAAAATTTGATTGGTTGTTAGAACTGTCAAAAAAATTTCGTATGTAATTGCACAATTGCATCAAAATTACCGAGTTCATTTTCAAAGACAACACGCTAGAATGCGAAATTATTCAGTTATTTTGAGTGTTATTTTGGGGAATATTTTTTGAATAAACTTTCAACTTGTCAAACTGACGTTAGTAATTCATAAATTCTTAGCTTGTCATCAAGAACCATAATATGAACCATGCTACTATGCAATTATCGGTCTACAGTGCAATTATCGCAGGACTCTTTCGCTTTATACAATGCAATTATCGTAAGTAATTGCACAAGTGCATCAAAATTACCGATAATTTTGCATGACACGTGTTGTCAAAAAACTGCATGAGTTCATTTTCATTTTTAGAGAAAGAGCCCTCAGTCTTCGGTGTCGGGCTCTTTCTCTAAAATATGAAAATGACCGAATGCAGTTTTCCAAAGACAATACGCTGGAATGCGAAATTATCCGGTTATTCTGATGCACGAGTGTAATTTTGGGGAATATTTCCCGAATAAACTTTCAACTTGTCAAATTGACGTTAGTATTTCATAAATTCTCAGCTTGTCATCAATAACCGTGATATGAACTATGCTACTATGCAATTATCGGTCTACAATGCAATTATCGCAGGGCTCTTTCGGTATTATGAAGTATGCTACTATGTGATTATCGGTCTACAATGCAATTATCGCAGGGCTCTTTCGCTTTCTACAATGCAATTATCGCTGTAATTTTCGATAATTGCATTCCATTTACAAGGGATTTTTGACAGGAGGGAAATAGTCGCTGTAATTTTCGATGATTGCATTCCATTTGGATTCTTGACTGGAGGGAAAAATTCTGGATAACAGCCCTGAGCGCCGTTCCACCGAATATATTGGAAACCAACAAATCACCGCTTAGATCGAAAACGCTGATTCCCGTCGCGTGAATACACAACGATAAAAATTACAGCCGCTGCTAATTGGAATTGATAACGTCATGAAATGGTGCTAGACAACAGCGAAAGCGAGTTCATTGTTTTCAAAAATCCACTGAAATTACTAATCTACCCCATGTGTCTCCTATGAGCTGCCAATCTTTAAATTATACACACCATTGGATATTTAGGTCTTAGTAAGACATTTTTAGTGATGTGTCAAGCTTAGTGGTCCAACTTTTTGAATAGGAAAGCCTCAAAAGGAACCCCATAGACGAAATGTGCCATGATGATGAAAACTTATCATAAAGTTTTTGGTATCGTTAGATCAAGGATGGCAACTAGATGGACAGAAATTGACAAACTGGGCCAACACATTTTTAGTAGAGGGCATTGCTAGGTGACGAGGCGACAGCCGAGTCACCTAGCAATGTCCGAGACGGTTTTAAATCGCTAATAATCGAGTTACATTCAAAGCTTTATCGTATCATTGACAACGGCGATGTGAAAATAAAAGCAACAAGATTTTTATGTCATTTCATTTCGGCATTTCAAAAAGACATTAAAATCATGTAAGGTTTTTATATTCCTGATGATATATTAGCTGCAGCAAACATTATAAGGTTGGACTTGCTTCCGGATAATTCTAAAATCCATTATAAAAAATAATATCGGCAGTTTAGTGAGTTGCGAAACAAAGAACATATTATTCGGTAAGTACCCCATTATAAAACTGATTTTGGGTAGGTAAGTACATTTTACCTCCCTAGGGAGGTAAGTAAATACTTACCTCCCTCTGGGAAATAATAATTTATCTACATCCATTATGACAATTTTTAAATTGACACTGACAGAACTTTTGTTTGATTGGGAATCTCATAACAACCATTTCATAACCAGTTGTGTCAAGGGACACTAGGCTTTTGTAGATCTGTCATACATACAGGTTATTTCAATTGAATTGCTCAAATTATGGAATAAAAAAAATATTTTTTTTTTCAATTCAAGAGAAGTGGAGTAGAAAAAATATAATACTCGGGAGGCAGTATTCTTGACAAGTCTCGGACTATTTTGCCAGCCCTCGCTGACGCTCGGGCGCAAACTACGTCCTCGACGGGTAAGTATCACTTGCCTGCCTTGTAAGTGTAGATAACTATTATGTAATAATAATATAAATGACATATGTAATTTTCAGTTGTCAAAATTTTCTCAGCTTTGAAATACTATTAATTATAGTAGGAACCGGAAGAAGTGTCTGCCATTAAGGTGTTACATGAAAAAAATTATATATTTTAATATATCAAAACGGCAGCCATGCTGCGATCACGTTTTTGGAGTCGATTTTGATGTCTCTCGACTTCTGGACACGCTCAAAGGATCCCTCGATGGGAATAGTGAATCCACATTTCACCTACGGCACGTGAAGTAGTATGCCTAGCATTAATAAAGACTTTGCTACTGTACCGTAAGTCTGCGGGATGCTGGCTCTTATTAACTATATTACCAGCAACCTTGGAAAGTTGTTTGATAAAGTTTTAAATTATTAAAGAATTTTCCTTGTAACTTCATGTAATACAGTGTTTAGTCAATAGGGTAATATGATCGATTGGATAGAAAGCTACTGAAAGGCCGCAAGATCTGTAAATAGTAAATCCATAATAGCAGATTCAGTTAAGCTTATGGCACAAATAGTGCAAGCAGCGCAAGATAGATATACGTGGAGACATTCACGGGAGGCCTATGTCCAGTAGTGGACGCATGAAGGCTGATGAAGAAGAAATGGCACAAAGACGTTATGTATTGTTTGAACAGTACGAGGGTTCATTGGTTAGCTGCTTCCCTGATCATGAAGAGGAAATTATCCATCGAAAATATTACAGTAATAAAACTAGAGGCTGACACAGAGAGATTCAGTATTGTTATTCCAACTGATTTATCATCACATCCGCAGATGTTTTCTTTTAAAAAACAAGGTGTCCACCAGCATAGTTACGAAGAAAACAGATTTTAAATATTTCAAATGTGGGGTCACATCTTGAAATACGAAATTACGTGAAAAACCCTGTTTACTACTGACGCAATATCGTGTGAACAAATATTAGTCAACTTATGTCAAGTGCATGCTAAAATATAGAAAATCACTATTCCTGTTAAAATTTACATGAAAGCTACAAAAACGATGAAAAATTTGTTACTAACCTATTAAATCAAAAGAGTTCTATATTGAAAAATTTGAAAACATCTATCAATAAAACGAATAAACTCCAATGCCAACATTAAATTTTGTAAACTGAGTAAATATTTGATACAAAATGTTAACGGCTTAGAAAGCATATCTATTTTTTCTATCTATGAAGCTACAAGCTGAGTATTTATAATGGCCAAAGAAGCTAATTTGTTTGGTATTTCAAGTGATTGCAGGCGACAATAGTTGATATGCTAGTTAGCCATTTTGACGGCAGAGATCCACTTATTCTCATGAATGTTCCTGAAAGGAATACTGATGAGAAGCGCGTTATTATAATTATTGCAAGAAGACAATGAACAGCTCATGTGAAGTCCGTAAATATACTGGCCACTGCTCGCATAGAACCAGGACATACTAAAGCGACAGGGCAGATGCTGAGGGATATTTGGAAGCTAGTGAAGTTTTTAAAAACGTCTCGAATTCTATGAAGATCTGTAATACTTATCGAGTTCTCTTATTGTCACCTTATATTTACTAGAAATTTTATAAATGTAGTTTTTATACCAGTATCAATTTCGGTTCTTCTTATTGCGATTGAGTGTATGAAGATGAATTTCTGGTGACGGTATTCATGATACAGGCACATTATTTATGTGCGGAATAGAGAATTAATGAATAAAAATTAACTAATATCTCCATTACATCAGCAGGAATATCAGATGTTTCACTAAACTCACTTTCTTCAACTATAATTAAAGCGATATTTTATAAATTTACTAAAATTTTCTGAATACGGTTTCGAAGTAATGGTGACTTCACAAACTGAAATTGTTACCGTGCACCCTGACAATCTAATATTTGTTCTAATTTTTCCTGCCTATGTATTGCGATTGACTGAAATAATGCTGCTCAATGTCACTGCCAACAATAAAAATTGAACGGAAATACAAAGTTCAGACTAATAGTTGTTTATTCAACAAGAATATAAAGCCTCTTTTTTTGCACATGCGCAGAAAACTTCTCGCGCATGCAAAAATTTATATTCTTGTTGTTCAAATAACCGTCAAACGAAACCGATTCTGACATAACTACTTGACAGTTAATCATAATGAAACAAATAACTATATTTAGTAGGTATTAAGTTTCAAAAAATTACTTCAGTTTTTATATTTTTGTATAATACCTAATCAATTCAGTATATATATATATATATATATATATATATATATATATATATATATATATATATATATATATATATATATATATATATATATATATATATATATATATATATTTTATATATTTTTTTATATATATATTTTTATATATATATATATATATTTTATATAATATATATATATATATATATATATATATATATATATATATATATATATATATATATATATATATATATATATATTATATATATATATATATATATATATATATATAGAATATAGTATAAACTTTAAAATAAAACACACTTTGCTTATGTTTCACTATAAATTTGTACAGACTATCGAAAAATAACGTTAAAACAATTTGTACAAATGAAGAAACTTGAAGTCATTCTTGGTCAGTAATAAAGAAAAATCTAACATCGGAGAAAACAGTGGTGTTTACAAAATATTTTGCGAAGAATGTCCTGCTTTCTATATTGGACAAACAGGAAGGAATATAAACATTCGTGTTGAAGAACATAAAAAGTCAATTTTACAAAATAAAAATACCACTGGCCTTTCCGAACATCGTATAAAATTTAATCATTTCCTGGATTTCAACAAAACCCAATTGTTACATTCAGGTAACAAAGGAAGGCGCCTTGACCTTCTTGAAATTCTCCAAATAAGTTCCGCCCATAATAGTCAATTACCCCTTGTAAACGAACAAATTGATTTTCAGGTATCACTTTTGCTTTTGTCTGTTTTATAAAATATAAAAACTCTCCTGTAGTCAGTCTTGATAATGAGAAAAATTTTCTGGACTGGTCTCATTTTGGACCGATAGGTGATAATATTGAAACGGAGATATTGCTACTTGAGGTAATTATTCGATAGTTCTAAATTATTATTACTCATCATCTTTTTAGATCTGTATTAAGAGGGCTTAGCTGTTTTCAGTTCGTATTATCATTAATTTTGTTCTTTTATTTCTATGATATCTCTTTATGATGTTAACGAATGCCTCTAGATAATGCAGAAGTTAATTGTTTATTTTATATAAATTCTTATAAATGAAGTATAATAATTGTTATTCACAAAAATCTCTCTGTAGGGTCAGAAAGGCGAAGAAGCGACTGAAAATAATGCATGATAACTCATTACACTCAAGAGGAATTGTGAGTATTTCAAGATTAACTCATACTATTGAAATAAATGAGCTGAAACCAACTGTTAACTGCAGTTTGTCTCACAGGCGATTATAAATCAAGTGTAAGATAGCAATTATTATATCCACGGTATTTTAATGATCTTTAAAATTGATTCATGTAGCATCATAATTGAATATTGAAATTATTTTCTTCACCTGTCATTCGTCTAGTAATTACTGTTGCCTGAATTTTCACTACTTGAACATGCTATAAAACTTTATAGATTCTTTATTGTATCAAGAATATAAACTCGCAAAACTTTTGATAAATATATTGCACAGTCAAAGGGAAAATAGACTTCCGTTGAGTAACATTAATAGGATTATTAATATCTATACATATATTTTCAGTTGTCACTCCATTTTCAAACAATAGTCTGAGAATAGGTATCGTATAAATTTTTATGATGGGCTAATAACCTGAAAATGATGTAGAGATATAAATATAACAGTGAAAATTAAACAGTGTTGAAAATAAGAGTTTTGTTCTCAATATCGTGGACAGGTGGAAAATTTTGAACTAGTTCAGCCAAACATTGCCCGAAATACAGAAAAAACCAGACTAATTTTTTCAATTTCTTTGTATAATTTGGATATTTACATCCTTCACAATTCTGCAATCTGTTATATGCAAAATGCTTCTTACTTTATGAGAGGCATAACTGGAATATTTTGGATAATTTCCTATCAAATCGTCTAAGGGGCTATCTATAAATTACGTCACACGTTATGGGAAAGGAAGTAGGTGAACAAAGTGGGACATTCTGTGACGCGGAAGGAATGATTCATGAGCTTCGTGACGTCACAAGTGTAAATCTATGATATTGAAACTCTAATCTAACAAAAAATGCAGAATATGTGAAGTCACTTTTTGAGCGGGAGTATAACAGAAATATGACAAGCTGTGACAAGGCTGAGGGAGCACCAAAAATCTTCAAATTCTTTTGATGTAATTAATGGATTGTATAGTTTTGAAGTTGGCGCTATTTCATAGATCAGTAGATATTCGAGTATTCTCATTATGAGAAATACATGCATAGCTACTATGTCTATTGCCTTCCTTTTATTGTGTTATTATGTATTGGGAAAACATAATAAGCGATACTCCCCCTACCGGTGTCGAATATTACTAGAGCATGGGAGATAGATTGCTTTGTTTACATCTGTTTACGTGTATTTTATATGAGAAGTTGTTGAGGTTTAATTGTGTTTTGGATCGTTCACAAAGTTGCATTCCAAACAAAGTTGGGAAACAAGGAAATGATGGACAGAAGAAAGGTGTGGATTCATAACTTGAAGATTGAAAAAAATGTCTGAACATAATAGAGTTGTCCTTTACAGTTTACTGAGAATAATTATTTTCCCTGCAGTAAGTTTGTGGATTTTTCTATATAGAATTATACCAACTAATGATGTGCAATTTTCAGCTAACCGAAAACGTAGAGTTTTTGAAATCCAATGCTATTCCAAAGAAAAATGTTCCACTTTTATCGGAATCTGAACCAGGGCCATCATCCAGAGATACTATTAAAATAATAATAACAAGTTATGTTTATTTGCACAACCAAACTAACAGTTTATCATAACATCAAGAATATGAAATAAATCTTGACTCTATAGCTAGGTAAAAACTAAAATATTCAATTATATAATCAGGAAAACAGAGATTCTATCAAAAAAATCAGACTCTCAGAAGTCCACCGTACTTTTAGGATAGCTGTTATACGTCAGGAAAATTCAAAAAATATAATAACTCATTACGTTCAAACCATTCAAGCAGAGTATTCATATCGATTCTTCTTTTATTTCATGTCGTTTCTTTCAGTTTTGCTGGTAAGTACTCAGTTTTGTCCATTATATTCAAAAATTCTTCAGTTCGTAATCAAAGTAGACATGTCAGAGATGCTTTTTGTAAACATTTGAAAGTTTTTTTATATTTCAAATAAATAGTTGTTTTATCATACAGCCTTTTCATGAGGTGTACATAGTTCCTTCAACCAATTAATTTATTCGTCCTCTACTTTATTTTATTATTGATTTTCATGTTCAATGATAAAAAGTCAGTGTAAATTTCAACTTGATGTAGGTAGGTTATCTACTGTTGAACAGAGATAATATTGTCCTCAATCGAAACACAATGAACCACTAGAAAATACGAAGTCCAAAAAAACACAAATTACGAAGCTAAACGTTCAAAAACTCAAAATGGAATGAGCGTAAATACCATTACCAATCAATGTAAACAAACAGCTAATCTCCCATGCTCTAGTACCGATATTAGCCGTTCCGGCGCTACGATCTTAATTTCGGACGCCAATAGCCTTCTTTGAAATATTTCGATAGCCAAAAGGTTCATATTGTACGCCAGTATGACATAACTAAAGTAATTGCTTTATTGAATATTTGAAGCGTTACCTAATTCAATCTATTTCAATTAGAAACATAATAAAAACACTTCGGAAAAGACCAAAAACTTTTTTCTTGATAGACCTTATTACTCTGTAAGGGAGAACTATTCTGATCATTGATTGACGGATATGACGAAATTAAATAACACAGGCATAAGCTTCGATTCAACAAAAAAAATTGAAAAGAATTTGACGCTCTGTTCTATTGTTGATTATAAAAATTTTGTATGGAAATCTGGTTTGCTGTGTTTTTATTTCTATGTTTTACATTGTTTAATCTTATATTTTTCGCTTTGTCGATAAATTGTATGATTTTAAGGACAATAGTAAGTATTTTTTGATTCGCGAAAAGTTCACTTCTTAATCACTAATACTGAATTCTCTGAACAAAGTATTTTCAATTGACTAGGACGTACACAAACTCGTTGAGAAATTAACATTATCTTGAAAATCTCAGACAGGTTTTGAAATGGTGAAGAATTCAAAAGAAGTGAGTTATTAATGTCTACCTGATCATTTAGCAGATATTTATGTGTATTAATCTTTTCAGTTTCCCAGAGATAAACCAATTCTTTAATGAACACATTATTTGAGATTCCGGATTTCTTTGCCGGAAATCATTCTTTCAATCAGATATACCTACTAAATATTGCATTCATTAAATAATGATTCGCAATTTAATGTCTAGGAGACAGCAGAGATTATTAATTAAAAATATCCTGGAAGTTTGTTAAATGATCAAGTAAACCTTAATAACTTACCAATTTTCAATTTTTACACCATCTGTCGGCATTGACGTAACTACAAAAGGCCTGGGGGACACGGTGCACCCCAGGAAGTGTAATAGTGCGAGACTGAAACATTCGATTTCACATCGGTTATAAAATATTACCCAAAAATTATTTTGAAAAAAATTGAATGAATGCCATTATAATAACGAGATATTACTTGCTCATCTGCAATTATTATCTGAAACAGCGATGATAACTAACGATTTATATGATAAAATACAAGACTTCCAAGGATTTCAAGAAATTATTACGCAAGTATTATGCCTGATCTGAACAACATAAGTTATAATTTTTGTAAGCTTGCTAATAATTAATTTTTAAGTTATATCGTTATCAATAAAATATTTTGTAGTTAAGTATTCATAATATATTACTAATTGATATTATGTGAGTATTAGTTAGACACAACTGAACACTATCCATTGATTATTGCGGATGAACTCTACTTACATAAATAGAAATGAGAATGAACTTCAATGATAGTTATTGGTATCAAATAAAACATTAATGATTGTTCATATGAACGAAGTGGCTTCCTAATTACATGAGTAACTTTCAATTTGATTGAAGAATACTGCTGTCATATTGACGTTCAATTTGTAATGCTTGTGTTAAGAGTTGTTTAAAATAAGCCGAAAAAGCCTTATTTACGAAAATTCATTGTACCTCGTTTTGTACTCTTACAAGATCTTCTTCCACATCTTTTTCGTAAAATTCAAACTTGCATCTAAATTGTTTAATTTGTAGGTAGATATGAATATACCATTCACGTTTTAGACAAATTATAGTTATTAACGTAACAAGGCCGATATGTAGCAAATAACGGATGAGGTTGGATATTGTAATCCGAGGCGCAGCCGAGGATTATAACTAACCGAATCCGTTATTTGCGTATCGGCCGTGCGTCGTTAAAAATTTTTCGTAATCCCGTTGAAAGATTATATTTTGATTCCGAAAAAAGAAAAAACCCCGTACCTCGCAATTCTAAAGAAAAATCCCAACGTCGTGCACTCTGTTGTCATCGAACAGTTTGACAGTTTTATAAACAACGTCAGTTTTTTGTGTTCTCAAGTTCGTTCTAACGAAGACCATGGATGAAAATGATGAAATTGAGAAACAAAATCAAATTCCTTTAGAAATATTGGGAGAATCATGTGCAGTGCAGCGAGTGTTGATTAACTGCCGAAAATAACTCAAGAGCGATATCAAAAAGAATATGAAAATTCTGAAATGTGGCGTAAAAGCAAGAATGTAAAGGTGGTTATGAAGATGTATTATTAGCCTATGCGAAATGAAAATAAGAGGTTTATTCTCCCAACTCGATGTGGACCAAGATTTCAATGTTGTTATTGTAAGCAGAATGATGTTTTGAAATAAATATTTGAACAAGTGATTTCTTAACGGCCGCTGGCCGTTATAAAATTATATCGAAATAACAGTATGGGATTACGAAAAGGTTGTATCAATGGTTTCATCATTGAAAAAAGTGAATACTTTTCATATTCCCCAGCCTTCATATCATTTACAAGGCAATTATCATATATTTTTGGTACGGTAGTAGAACACTATCTGTTTTTCTAAAATTATTGATTTCATCGAATCTGCACTAAAATCAAAATTTTCAATTATGTGTGAGTGAGAACTTTATCTGTGCGACATATATAGTTCTCACTCACACATAATGTGTGCGACATTAGATAATTCAATGTGGAAAAATGTGAAATTCAAGATGAAAAACGTGAATAATGATAATAAGTATATTCATAAATGCGCAGTTATGTCGCATAAATTATAGTAACTCAATTTCCATAATAGTTACCCCAAGCAGAAATATCTAGGTATTGATTAAAATCAAATTAGCGAAATTATTATTCAGTCTCATAATGAGGATATTCGTATATTATTGTCTCTTCCTTTTAAGAACAATCTCATATGAGCAGAGCGTGAAAATATATCAGTTTAAAAACCTCATCAAAAATTTTAATTAATAAAAATGGTATAAGAATTGCCAGAAATAAGAATTGTCTATTTTTTATGTACTTATTTTTATAAATAATTATCAAATTCAATATATAACTGAAGACGGGAAAAATGTTATTCTTCGCTGAAGGAAGAAACCGAACTTTTTTATTATAGGGATATAATTAATCAATTACAATCAATTGAATAATTTGAATTACAAATTGATCCTTCAATAGGTATGCCATTTTTTGACATGAATTCATCAACAGGTTCTATCAGAAAAAATTTTGATATATACATATATATATATATATATATCTATATATATATATATATATATATATATATATATATATATATATATATATATATATATATATATATATATATATATATATATATATATATATATATATATATATATACAGGGTGTACCAATCTTACGACAAACTTCGGTATATGGCTTATTTTGAGAGATATCAGAAAATGATATTAACAAAAATGGTAGATGTCTTTAAGGTCCATATTTTGAGTACCCCTGTATATTATACCGAATTTGGATTACTCACATTTTTTTGAAGCTTTTGATTCAAGGTTTTGCTATGTTATACAGAGTACTTCAGAAGATATGGACACGTTTATATGAAAATCGTAGGTAAATCAACGCTCTGTAGCTTATTGTGCGTTGAAGAAAAAAATTTTATTTTGCCTAACAGAGTTTCGTAATATGATGCAATATCTCCGTATTATATTAAATTTGAATTATTTCTCATTTTGTATACAGGGTGGACGGAAACTCGAACCTTTCATTTTCTCTCTTATTTCAAATGGAACACATTGTACTTTATAGCACAAATAGAATCTTCTATTATATTACTTTATTTTTTGTCAAGCTTTCCCTATACCCAAAGTTAATAAAAACAGAGTTATTTTGTAATATTTATTGTGAACCATAATTATAAACCTTAAATGTGAAAGCAATACACGTTGAATGTAACAAAATACCCTAAATAATAATAAATCTTAATAAATAATTTATTCTTAACAAAACAAGCCACCAAAAGTATAATTCGAACCGTATTATTAAACTCAATTTTCAATTTTCAATTTTATTCAGAAAAAATTAAAGTGTACACATCACATCACATCATAATAACATTATACATCAATCATATTTTAGTACTCCATTTGGATCACAGTACTGCACCTAAGCATGCTGTATGCTTGTGTTGTGCAAGTCCTCGATCCGTAGGGAGCACTTTTAATTGTACAGACAATGACAGGTGAAGTACCTGTGAGATCAGGTGAATATTTAAAAAAATTATCAATTAATATATTGTGCAGTAGATTAGCTCCATATTTTCCCGAACGAAGCATTTAATTTGTTTTTTGTATTTATTAAATTTTGTTATTTTCCTTATTTCAGGTGGTAAGAGATTATACAATTTAGGTCCAAAATAGAAGATATATCTTTGTGTGTGGCTTTTCCTGAACAGTGGTGTATTGAGGGAGAGATTTTGTACTGCCCTACTATTTTTTTTTTGTATAGCTTCCACAGGCCGATTTAAATGATTTGTACCATGAAACATCCATTCCAGGCACTGACAGGCATACAAGCCCCTAACATCAAGTAGCTCTAGTTTCTTATACAACTGTATAGTTGAATGAAGTTTTGGTTTTTTGAATATTATTTTCAACAGTTTGTTTTGCATTGTCTGGAGCTGTATTAAGTTATTGCGGAAAAGACCTCCCCATGCCCCGATACAATATCGTAGTATAGACTCTGCCAAAGAATAATAAACCACTCTTAGTGTTCCATTATTTAGGATATCTCTTAGAGTATACATTTTTCGGGTAAGTTGCCTGAGTCTGCGAGTCATTAGGGAAGTATGCTTTTCCCATCTCAAGTGTTGGTCTATTATAACACCTAAATACTTTATGTTATCTGATTTTTCTACTTCAGGACAACTGCATGTTTCTCGACTTTGGCAATTATTATCGCGTACATAAATAATTTTATTACTAGCTGGTTGATCATGTGATGTTAATGAAAATGTTATATATTTGGTTTTCTCAACATTTAGGCTCAACAAGTTTTGGTCTAGCCAATTTTTGACCTGCCCCATTCCTTTATTAGCATCATTAAAAATCTCATCCCATGTTTTTGCAGTAAAAATCAAGGTAGTATCATCAGCATAGGAGATGAAGTGACCTCTACAGTTCTTCAAATATCCAATACTGTTTATGTATATGAGGAACAAAATTGGGCCCAATACTGTTCCCTGTGGTACACCAGTTGTTATTTCTAGAGAATTACTACAGTGTTCTCCCAATTTCACTCTTTGAGATCTCTTATACAAGTAATTTCGTAGGATATCCTGGAAAGGTCCTCTTATACCATAATTATACAGTTTCTCCGTTAATATTTCATGGGATATGGTATCAAATGCCTTGGCCAGGTCAAGAAAGATTGCGAGGCATTTGTCCGAAACATCCAAGGCGTTAACCGTTTTTTTCACAAGATCAAGAACAGCTTTTTCTGTGTTTTTATTACTCAAAAACCCATATTGTCTATCTGTTATAACATCATTGATTTCCAAGAAATTTATCAATCGCTTCTTGATGGTGTGTTCAAAAATTTTAGCAAAGTTATTGATAACAGAGATTGGCCGATAATTTTCAACCAGTTTTCGTTCTCCGGATTTATAGATAGGTGTTATGAGACTTTCTTTCCATTGATGAGGCAGTTCACCACTTTCATAAGAGAGATTTATTATAAATGTTCAAAGTGTTCATCGTTAGCATCAATTTCAACGCTAACTGAGAAAATGTAATGGTTTCCAGCATTGCATTGATGTTAAAGGGAACACTTTGAACATTTAGTTTAATATTACGGTTAGAATTATACTTTTGGTGACTTGTTTTGTTAAGAATGAATTGTTTATTAAAATTTATTATTATAGGTATAGGACATTTTGTTACAACGTTTATTGCTTTCACATATAAGGTTAATAATTATGGTTCACAATAAATATTACAAAATAACTCTGTTTTTATTAACTTTGGGTATAGGGAATGCTTGACGAAAAATAAAGTTATATAATATATACGAAACACTGTTAGGCAAAATAAAATTTTTTTCTTCAACGCGCAATAAGCTACAGAGCGTTGATTTACCTACGATTTTCATATAAACGTGTCCATATCCTTTGAAGTACTCTGTATAACATAGCAAAATCTTATATCAAAAGCTTCAAAAAAATGTGAGTAATCCGAATTCGGTATAATATATAGGGGTTCTCATTTCAAAAACGATATGTTTAGTTTGTAATGGAGTTATGCAACACTCTGTAGAGTTCGAAATAATTTCAAAATATGGACATTAAAGACATACCATTTTTGTTGAAAACATTTTTTGATATCTCTTACAATATCCCAAATACCGTTTGAAGTTTGTCGTAAGATTGGTACACCCTATATATATATATATATATATATATATATATATATATATATATATATATATATATATATATATATTTTTTTTCACTATCTCACACTAAGTATTATTTATATATATATATATATATATATATATATATATATATATATATATATATATATATATATATATATATATATATATATATATATTGTTATTGTCACTGTCCAACACTGAATCAGTTTTTTTTCAGAGATCTTCTTTCTAAATTCTTGTAAGGTATATGAAATAAGTTGGCTATGTTTAAGATTATAAAATGTCGGTTGTGAGAATTCCTTCTGTTTTATAGAATGCGATTATTCCATATTATTTATACTTTACGGTAGTAATAACTACGAAATCTTCAAGTGTAACCGAACGTAATAGATAATGATTAAAACTTCGAATTATTAACTTATATAGGTGACCCAACACTCAAAATTTCGAACTTTTTGTCGAATCGAAATTTAAAAATAGCATTCAAAACTCAGAATACCATTGGAAAACATATTAAAAATTCAAAAGATAAAACTACAAAACAAAATAAGTCAGGGATCTATAAGCCAACTTGTGGTTCATGTCCTAAAGTATATGTTGGCCAAACTGGCAGGAACTTTGGAATTCGAATATCAGAACATAAAAGAAGTTACGACAAGGTAAAAGTAGATTTTACTTATGCATCACATCTCCTGGAACATAATCTTATTTTTAATAATTTATTAGAAGCTCTTGAAATCAATAGTATAAAACAATCCAATAACTTGTTAAATGACCAATTTGATATGAATAATGCACCGGTGTTGAATCTTTTCTGAATGCAATATACATATTTGTTCCTGTTGTATTTTTTTTCATGTCATTTACAGTTTGTACTATCTATCTGCTATGAGATAACGTTTAGGTTTTTCCCCGTTCTTATTGTATATTTATTTGCTTCATCTTTCAATATTTTCATTGTAAAGGTTAGTGTATGTACTACACATCTTAAGCCACTGTGTTGGGCGAAAAAGTTGTCATTTTAACAAAATATATGAAAATTGAAAACTGTAAAGTTTTATCTACGAAATCTCTTCTCACTAAATCATAGATATCGAAACATAATCAATTGCACGATTTAAGGGGTTTTTCCAAGCGTATCAAGAAAAATATTCGAGAATGAACTCATGAAACTTAAGATAATAAAATATATTGGTACCCTCGAGAGTAGCCTGCTAATTGTTAACCAATACCATATTTGTTCTAGATTTGAAGATTTCATCTGAATACTTAATTTACTTTTGACTATATACTAATGAGAGTTGTATATGAGCCCAAAGGTTGTTTTCAAAATAAAAAAAAATTTGTAATGGGCAAAGATAGGTTAAGCCTTGCTTAAAACAGAAGCAGAAGCAGCCGATGAAATGTAGGTAACTTCTGTATATAGTTGACCAGTTCGCTGCTATCAAAGCATTCTTACCTATTCTCAAAAATCGTAATTTCATTTGTGCTTGTGACAATAAAAATTATGGTATATTTTGTATGAATAGCTTCTCTTTTCTGATATAATATCTAATAAAATGGAGCCTCTGAGAGAGGATCTCAGAAAATCGTTATAAATAAAAATTAATAAGAAAGGATATAAATATTTTGCTTTATTAACTTAACATAACATGTTTCCAGATTAACACAACATACAAATATATTATCAAATTGTTTAGTATTCATCTATATTACTTGAGAGAAGTAATATTGTTCTCAAAAGATAATCAGTTTTTCTTCAACTAATACACCTATCTTACATATTTTTCATTTATGTTGGGTGTTTCCAAGTGATCAGTTTGCAGTTTCTTATTTAGTGTTTTTTCCAGGACCTTTAATCTTCTAGTAAAAGGTCTGATACACTCGCTTCGGGCAATATTTGTTGTTTTTTTGCTACACTGTCCCTATAGCTATTTATAACATAGGTTATCAAGGACTTTCTTGTTGTGGAAATCGAAAACGGCAATTCAATAATGATTTTTCCTTCTCGATTGAATTTCAATCGAGCATTATAGTAGAGAAATTTTTCACTTATTCCCATTTCATTTAAAATTTTAGATATTGAGTTCGTTAATCCTATTATGTCAGATGTTGATGCTTTATTTGTGTCAAATACAAAATTAATTACTTCAATAATGTTCTGATCTGATTTGGTATTACCCAATACATTTTTGAAAATAAAATGTGATATTTCATTTTTGAGTTCGCTAAAACTCATGTCCATATGTAAAAGAGGCGACCACGTCATCCCTCCAGACTTTGAGGATGGTGCGACAATAACGTTCACTAAAGTTAAGATTAAGCTGGAATTAGTTTCTGTGCTACTATATGTTATATTTACATTTTCATATGGCAGTATTCTTGAAAGTATTTCTTCTAAAGATTTGATCAACTCTGAGCTGAAAGTTTTCGTGAATATTTCCGGATGAACAATTGGAATATTAAATTGCATTGTTTGATCATAAGAAATGTTCCTGTGAATGTGTTCCAATATTTTATGAGTAATTAAGTTCAAATATAATCTGAAGCTTCTTTCTTCCTTCTCATCTTTTTCAAGAATTGGATGGCCATTTTTTTTCGCTTTATTAGTAGATACATATAATGTGATTTTCATTCTCATTAACTTTATTTCTTTATGCTCATTATAGTAAGCTCTTGTTGTGATACTTATTTCGCTGTTAGGCAAATCAGAAATCAGAAGTGATAGCAAAGGTTCGGTGAAACTCCTCAATTCATGTACCATCATTCCCTCGGGTGGTATTATTTTAAATAGAAATACAGTTGGTTTGTTTTCCTCAAATAGATAAGGACGTACCTCAGATAATATAAGTTTCTCAATTTCATTTACCTTGGCTGATTTTAATTCAGATAAATTCAAAGTTCTCTTTTCTATATTGGAACCATTATTTTCATAATATTGTGCTGAAGATTCTTTCTCGATGATTTCTTTTGTTGAAGAACTAGATGCTATATTGTCGTCGATTGAATTTTGACTATGGTACTCTTTTACTGGTCTTTCAATGTTCTCAGAAGTAAACTTTGTTGTCAAACGTTCGATTGAAGGAAAACTGGTGGTTTTTTCCAATATTTGTTCATTCGTTGAAGGTAATCCTTTCAATGCATGATTCGTAACAACATTGGGTTCTGTTACTACTTTTAAATTTTCATTAGTTTCAGATTTTGTTCTTAAAGAAACAGGAGTTTTTTCAAAATCTGATGTGGAAGAATTTGATTGATCTCTGGAGTTATTGGATTTGGCCATATTTGTTGTATTGTATGCTGAAAATTCGGTGAATGCTTTCTCAGATACTTCCCATCGTCTTGAAGACTGAGTTGTTCTTCGTTGTTCATAGGGGTTAGTTTGATTTTCAATCAATGGGACTTGTGTCGTCAATGTTTGGTTAGTATTTTCAACTGAGCCGTTCAAGACACTAGCAGAAGTGTACACTTCTGTATTCGATATATTTTTGATTTCTGAACTAGGTGTCGTCAATGTTTGGTAAGTATTTTCAACTGAGCCATTCAAGACACTAACAGAAGTGTACACTTCTGTATTCGATATATTATTGATTTCTGAGCTAGGTGTCGTGGAAAATGAGCCAAAGAGCTCTTTTGTGGTACTGGTTTCATCATTCAAATAATTTCGCGATGGTTCAATGATTTCTGCCATACGGTTTGCAAATATAACAGGAGGGGTTGAGATCTCTTCTAATTCTTTTGATTCATCAACCAAATTTGATGTTGGGGTTATATTGGTTTCTTTCTGAAATAAATTTTCATTTATTGCTCTGTTTATTATACTTGGCCACTTAATTTTTGATACAATATTTCTGATATTTTCGTTACTGGAAGTTGTCCTCCATCCGTTATTATTATTTTCGTTACTGGAAGTTGTTCGCCATCCGTTATTATTATTTTTGTTACTGGAAGTTGTTCTCCATCCGGTATTAATATATTTGTCATTGGAAGTTGTTCTCCATCCGTTATTATTATTTTCGTAACTCGAAGTTGTTCGCCATCCGTTATTATTATTTTCGTAACTCGAAGTTGTTCGCCATCCGTTATTATTATTTTCGTTACTGGAAGTTGTTGGCCATCCGGTATTAATATTTTTGTTACTGGAAGTTGTTCCCCATCCGTTATTATTATTTTTGTTACTGGAAGTTGTTCTCCATCCGTTATTTTTATTTTTGTTCCTGGAAGTTGTTCTCCATCCGTTATTATTATTTTCGTAACTCGTAGTTGTTCGCCATCCGTTATTATTATTTTCGTTACTGGAAGTTGTTCGCCATCCGGTATTAATATTTGCTGGTGTTGTTGTCTGGTGGCGATTAAAAAGATAATGAAAGATACGAGAATATAAACTAGGCGATGGTGTAACGTTTCTTGCCATCAACTTTTCAAATATACCATATCTCTTAAAATTTCCTTCACTCAAAGGTGTTTGCCGTATGGTATGTATGTTTTCAGGTATTTCGGTCCGATATTGAGAAAAGTGATAAGGAATAATAGGAGAATATAAATTTCTCGATGGTTCAACGTTTGTTGCCATCAACTGTTCAATTATACTAGGAGTGGTTGAGAACTCCTCTGATTCATATGAGTTCTCAATCAAATTCGACGATAGGGTTGAACTTGCTTCGTTTTCAAATATACTTGTTCTTGTCGCTCTGTTTCTCACACGTGGCCACCTTTTTTTGGATACAATTTTCTTTATATTGTCTCTACTGAAAGGTGTCGGATGTTGAGATAAATGATAAGGTATAATAGGAGAATATAAATTTCTGAATGGTTCAACGTTTCTTGCCATCAATTGTTCAAATATACTAGGAGTGGTTGAGATCTCCTCTGATTCATTTGACTTCTCAACAAAATTCGACGGATGGGTTGAACTTGCTTCGTTTTCGAATATAGTTGTTCTTGTCGCTCTGTTTCTCACACTTGGCCATGCTATTTTGGATACAATTTTCTTTATATTTCCTTTATTGAAAGGTGTTTGCTGTAGGGTATGTATATTTTCAGTTGAAATTTCCTCTGATACATTTAATTTATTAACCAAATTCGATGATGGGCTTGAAATTGCTTCGTTTTCAAATACTCTTCTGTTTGTCGTTTTATTTTCAATAGTTGGCCACCTTCTCCTGGAAACAATTTTTTTAATATGTTTTTTACTGAAAGGTGTTTGCCGACGAGTATGAATACTTTCTTTTATTTTTTTCCTCAGATTGTGAGGTAATTTTTTAATATTATGATATTTTTTATTGAGAAATCTAAAGAATGATGTCAACGGTCCTGTAGTTTTTTCTGTTTTTTCTTCATTCATGATTGTTGACTGAGCAAACTGTAATGGTCGCTGTTGTTCGTTCGTTGTACTGAATAGCTCTGAATTTTCATACCTAGATGTAGATACCTGATAAGGTACGATAATCTTCTGTTGATTTTCTGATATTTGCTCGGTATTACTTGAATCTGTACTAGAAGCAGCAGTAATTTTCGTGAAATTTATTTTCGGCCTTATCAGTAAAGCAGAAGGTACTCTCACTAATTCATGTATTTGAGTGGGTACATAATATAATGTTGATGACTCCTCCGTAGTTGGTTGGGATATTTCTTCAGAAAAAGACGATTCTGAATTACTTTCAGATAAAGAAGTTTGTTTCACAAATATTTTTGATTCTGTTGTTGTCATTTCCGGTCGATGATTCTTATATTCTGAAAATTTCAAACTGCGCATAATTTTATTTTTTCTTGACATATTTGTAGGTATGACTGTTATTTGGAAAATAACATTAGCTATGGAACCATCTTTTAAAGGTATAGCATTCTCTATCAATGTTATGAGTGAGAATATTTCAGATCTTATCAATTTTTTGTTTATTCCTAAAGGAAACGAAACATTGAATATAATAGAAACTGGTATAGAACTCTCCTTTATTTCTCTGACAATGACTGGTAACACTTTCCGTATCTTCTGTATCATATGAGATCCTGGCTTTTGTAAATTAATAGATATTCTTTTTTCTCTGTCCTCATGGTACGTAAGAACTTTCGATGATCTCATAGTTATACTCAATTCCAATACAAGACAGTCATCGATACTTGCTGTTTGAGATTCAACGTATATTCTATGGTGTGGCACAAATTCTCGAAGTATATTTGTGACTTCCCGAAGAATTTGTTGAATCGAATGATTCCTCTCGTTTTTCGGTAAAATAATTGTAAGATTGAATTTTAGTGTACTGCTCTCAGATTGGCACTTTGTTTTTTCATATAATATTCTTGAAACTTTTGATGATATTTCCATGTATCGATCTTCGTAAGTGTTTGTTAAATTTAAAATCTCTAAATTATTAGTATGATTTATTCTTTGAATAGGAATCTCTATCTCAATTCTAGGTGCGTGAGCATCTTTTCCATTCAACAATTTATATTTAACGAAAGGGCTAATTTCTGGTGCAAATTCACATATAGCTGATTGAGCAATTTTCAAGATACGATCTGTTAGTTCAAACGAAACTTGGTATGGAAGACTTATTAAGATGAGTAGAGATGATTCATTATCTTCATGTAATCTTGATGAGTTCTCTAATAATTGGAATAGTATCGAATTCAAACTCACTTTATAATTAGAAGTGATATTAGCCAGATTAATTTTTTCTATATCCACTGTTTCGTCCGCTATTAAATTTATCGCTTCAGTATTATTATCATTTAGGTATTCTTTTTTGAATATCTGTGATGAATTATTTGACTGTGGCAATTTTTTATCATTCATTTCTCTTAAGTACTTCACGTACAAAGTAACTTGAAATATTACTAAAGTATCATTGTCCTTCTTGAAAGCTGTTAGTTTAGCACCAATTAGAGCATCAGGAATCAATACAGTCGTAATGTTCTTCAATGAAGTCATGAAATCTCGAATAAACGTCGTGTTTCCTTCTTCTGGTGGTTTCACTATTAGCTTCAATTTGTTAACTTTCTGAAAATTTGGACGAGTAGGTAGTACCTCAACTAGTGTTCTTAATAGTTCGCTGTACATGTCAGTTGCATTGGCTTCTGAAAAGTCGAGTTCTACTGTATGAGAATCTGAAAAAAATTAAAACAGAATATTTATTTTACCAACAATAAATTCGGCGAAGCAATTAAAATATCGTGGATTGTCTCTTTCAGCTTGATTTATCTAATCGTGTCTGAGCTCTTGAAAAGTATGAGCATAACATACATGTCATGAAATGTAATAGTTTAAGTAGAAAATAAATGTATATAGAAAAGAAATGTTTATATTTCACTCCAATACTCAGCGGACACCACGGTATTTTCGTTATACGACCATAGGTACCAGAAGGCATATGGAACTTGTAGGGGCCGGCACGCCCGGAGGTGTTCCATTGCCTGGGATTCTCCGCATTCACATGCTTCCCCTTCCGCATATCCTCACTTCAGGAGATTTTGCTTGTATCTTCCCATTTGACAACGTAGTCGGTTGAGTGTTTTCCATGTACCCTAGTCCAGATCCGTGAATGCAAGTTTTCCTTAAGATTCCAGGTTGAGATATAATTTTCTGCTGAGCGCTGTTTCCATTTTGCCTCTTTGGTTACGTCCATAGAGGCCGTGAGGGCCTGTGTGGATTGCATAAAACCTCGTCTTAATTTCAGTCTAGCCACAAGCGGGGCATGTCGGTGCACTGGACGTCTTGATGCAATTATTCAGCTTGACAATACTGATTGACTCCAATCGAAACCTTCATTGAGGAAAATAACCGTATTCCTACCCATTAGTTCAAATTTCGTAACGAATAGTCAAACATGGACTAATTGCATCGAATTTCTGATGTAGTTGAAAGATCTATCGGAGACGAAAAGTTATGTACAACGATATCCCTGGATATGGCTCAATCATTCGCTGGAGCGTGGTTCGATGGTCTGGTATTTAACAACAATTATTGTCACACCAAATGAGTTAATGTTTGCTCATACATCACCGCTATCAGTATCAAATATAGTGAAAAATACTCAAAATTTTGGAAGATTAATGCTGGCGCATCCTAGGACAGCGTAATTGGCGTTATCTACCTGCTGTACTACAACGACATCCCACAAAGTAAAAGAGTAAGGAAGGCAACAGGGACTGACAGAGACATGCAGGCACAAAATCAATGCCATCAGTCAACAATATCGCTAGCTGGACAGAATGGTAAATCCAAGGAGGCAATGCCATCTACACCAACAGAAAATACTCTTATACGCCAGATAGTCATCAAACAATCCTATATGCCAACGAAGCCAATTACTTTGGCATGAACTTCGCTGGAAAACTCATGTCAAGAAAAAACGTGAGCAACTGAACCTCAAGATACAATAATTATATTAACTCATCGGGCGGGAGTTGTTAATATAAACTGCTGTACGAGCAGACTTGAAAAGTAATATGGACTAATGACATCCAACTGCACACCCATCAAAATCTTCCAAACATTTTGAAACAATCTTCTGAAAAGTGTCAATGCTATATCGTACATCTCCAATTAATATATCCATGGCTACTTGAAAGTGCCTATGGTCGAAGTTGAGATGTACACATACAAGGAAATATCAGAATATATTTGGAATTCACGAAAACGTCGAAGTGCTCCTTTAATTACGTGAGATTATTTTAGTGATTTTCCGAACCACGCTTCCCCCTTGGTTAGGGTCGCCATCCGTCCGGGTTTCCCCGGATTTGTCCTAGTTTAGGGGTATTAGGGGGCTTTAAAAATATGTCCGGGTAAAACCCGGACAAATTTTGTGTCCGGGTGTGTGAAGCTTGAGTGTCAGTGACGGAGATGAGCTATTATATGCAAATCGGTTGTGGCCGAATTTTTTCGAAACATCAATATTCTAAACTGCTCAAAATTGCACAGTAATATTTTTATATACCAGCTCACTATGCGAATGTAGAGTGAGTTTTTTCGCTAGGGTCGCAGTAATGGAGGAAGGAGAGAAACTTGCTAAATACACATACGCTTTTTTCTCTGATCAAAATAAAGTCTAATTGTAAAGACTTGAGTTGCTCCGACTTTTACTAATTCATGAAGAAAAATAAAGACATTTTGGGAAATTTTTTTTACTTAGTTTTGATTTATAGATAATAAATAATTTAGACTTTTGGGTACCTAACCTATCTAACCGAACAAGGAGACCTATCCTATAATTTACTATTACAATGTAGAATCTAGTCTATTTGATTTTTGATCTACCACAAAATATCGTCATGAGTTGTTTTTTATTTGATGAAATCAAAAAAAAAAAGAGAAAACTGTAAACTGTGTATAATGTAATTTTATTTTTATATGACAAACAAGCAGTTTAAGGTTCAAATAAAAGAATAAATTAAAATATATAGGTACGATGTTTCATTTTATTGAAAAAAAAATTTTTTACGAGTTGTCCGGGCAAAAGCAAAATTTCACAGAAATGTCCGGGGTTTTTAAAATTTTTGTCCGGCATCGGCAATTTAGGTGATGGCAACCCTACCCTTGGTGAGCTGTCGTGATATTTTGTTCGACCCCTTCCCTCCTCCTAGAAGCTTACTTGAGATTTTTTAAAATACGTATTTTTTATGTATACTTATGAGATTTATTTAAAAAGCAATTTTCTCATAATTTTTCCAATTAAGACTTGTTAAGACTAGTATTTAAGGTTTTCAATGACGTAGCATAGAATCGCAATGAGATTTAACAATAAAATAGCGGAACTACTAAAATTTGTAAAGGAATATTCACGTCAATTCAATCCACGGAAACTCATGTATGATCTCAAGAGTGACTACTAATTTAACACTATATTCCACCATAACTTCAATAAAAAATTTTATTAGTTCAAGTAAATTAGTAATATTTTATAAAAATGTGGAGAAAATAGAATTAATAATAAAACAAAGGTTGTAATAAGTCATAAAGATTTTTTTTCAGTGAAAATTATTAGTGCTTCGAATGTTTATTATAAAAGGTTATGGCATTATTTTTTATGAATAATCTTCACATCGTACTGTATATTCACCCAAAAAAGAAGCATTTGGTGATAATGAATTTTTATTAATAATTAACTAATAATGTTAGAGAAATAATTTTCATATTTAATAAATGAATCAATTGTTTCCAAACAAATGAATCTATTTATAGTTAATAAATTCTTCTATCAGTGCATAATTAAACCGCCATGAATATTATTATGTATGATGCCATGTTTTAGTAGGGACAAATTTTTCACTCAATTTAACCCAGTTCTCTCGCAATTTTATACTGTTTCTTGCGAAAAAAAACTACGTGATATATGCTGAGACCGCCCTTTCCCCCACGTGAGATTGAGTGAGATTTCGCTCGACCCCTCCCCTTCCCCTAAACACTTCGCGTAATTAACTGAAACGAAGTGGAACATATGCTATATAAGTATATGTTATTCTATGAATGATACAATTGTATGAAGCAATTAACAAAAATTTATATACTATTTATCAACATCATTTGGCAATTGCCATAAAGATCAAACTGAATTTAGGATACATTTATTTATAATCCGAAAATTTATGTTAGAAATTCTTTCTTTTCAATCCATTTTTTTTCAATAAAATCACACTCATACGCGCTTTAGGAAACTGGTTGTTGGAACAGGAGATCTCCTATATATTGAAAATTTTATCTCCTTTTCATCCAAATACTAGAACAATTGAAGAAAAATCAGAAAATCGAAAATTCTATTCTCCTTACTTTACCGTCTTATATAGAAAAATTAATATTATTGAATTGACCTCATTTCCACCAATATACCAGAAGCATTTATTTTATTAGCAGATCGATATTAGTCTAGATCACATGGTTTCCAAGCATATTGCGGCTAACACTAACTTCCTCATTAACAGTTATAACCTGGAAAGTTTAATATTTTATTTATTATTGAATAAATAACGAATAAAATTAACTAGCAACGATCGGGCACCTGGTAAGCGATTGTGTAATACCATTAGTTCATAATTCTCAGACTCTGTTAATTTTGAAATAAATTTTTGTGGGACACCACTAACGATAAAACTCATTATGTTGGTTATTCATATTAATACACATTTTATTCGATGGAAAAGACAGATTTCAAAAAAAATATTCCTGTATAATAAATATTTCATATATTAAACTACACCATATTCGGTATTGAGGGTATTTTAGGTACTCTTTTTCGAGGCTACGAGATCTATTTATGTATTAATTCATGTGATGGCAAATACAAAACATATTATTATATATATATATATATATATATATATATATATATATATATATATATATATATATATATATATATATACATATATATATATATATATATATTGCTTGTTTTTTTTTGTGTTTGCTTCTAACTTTGTTTGGAGATTGGGTTTATCTCTGTGATAGGTTGAGAATGTATTTTGTAATTATTTTTCTGGGGCTGAACTCGAACATTTTAAAATTGTTTTCAGTTTTTTTTTGCATTCAAATTCAGTTTTTTTTCGTTTTGTGTCTATTTATTTCTTGAATGTAAATAAAGATTATTATTAATATTATTAATATATATATGATAATCCCGATGATGACTAATTCCAAAATATAAAGAAAAAATCACAAAAAATAGTATCCATTACCTATAAACTTCGAAAATACATATTAACAAATCAATAATCTATAAAAAAGTAAAATTCAATTGTATATCTCAATTATGATTTCATAATATGTTGGATTGATTGGGCCGATACTTGTAAATTAATAAACATATTAAAACAATGGTTAAAAATAACAATTTACACATTTATTATAAAAAATAACGCATGACGCACGTTTCGGTGGAACTTCACCTTCTTCAGATGCTAATGGCAAACTAAACTAACTAATGAGTTTAGTTTGCCATTAGCATCTGAAGAAGGTGAAGTTCCACCGAAACGTGCGTCATGCGTTATTTCTTATAATAAATGTGTAAATTGTTATTTTTATTTCATAATAGATATTTCTTAGGCTCATATATTTATTTGCACGCTATCATAACCCAGACATTTATAAAACTGTTCATCTGTCTGTTTTCGAACGTTTTTTCCACCGAATAGACTATTACAGCATATCAAAAGTCAACAGTTAGGAGAGGGAGTAGATTTTTATTCGTTTCATACCTCCTGGGCCACGATTTTCGAATTGTTTCTTATCTGTTATAATATATATATATATATATATATATATATATATATATATATATATATATATATATATATATATATATATATATATATATATATATATATATATATATATATATATATATATATAAATTATGTATATATAAATATACATAATTTTTTGTTTGTTACTGGTTCATATGAAGAAATGAGCTGAAATTTGGTATTTGGGGCAGAACGAAACTACTAAAATTGGGGTAAATTCAGAGAGAATTGTGGCATATTTGAACTTTGGAAAAGCAAACGTCAGGGTGGAGTATGGACGGAAATTTTGAAACCGGTGGCAAAATATGTGAAAATTAATTCTAAACCATTTATTGAAAATTTTTTAGAGGTTTGTTGAAGCTACATAACCGGGTTCTGAATGATTTTTGCACCCCAAAGCTCCAAATTTAGTTAGTGAAATAAAAATTTACATGTGTATTAAGTTTATGTTATGGAATGAAAATTGTTTTCCCGGCTGTCGTTTTCACATACAGATTTCTAGTTTTTTCGTTGTTTTTGAAAAGTTACTCACCCTCACAGCTTCTGTAGATTGAGGCAGAAATTTGAAATTTTGTTCGTAGGGTGGTTTCAACTCTTTTTCTCAGCCGCGCTACACTTTGCATAAACTTCATTTCATTCGAATCAATCAAAATATTTGAAGCTTCGTGAAATCCTATGTTTTACAATAAAATTAATAGTTTTCTTCTCTTCAGTTCGGTTTGATATTAAAGCATTTTCATCCATTTTTAAAATTAAAATCCATTCCGTTAGAACTGCATCACAATGCCGATACACCTAGTAGTCGCGGCAACGAAGCCGTAAAACAGGCAAACTTCGAAACAGCTCCGATTTTGATAAAAATTTTTTTATTTCTGTTTTTTCATATTATTGAAAATCCGAAATCTTTCAGAGGGGAGAAATAATTATTTTTATTGTTCAAACACGTTCAAAACTGTTCTCATTTATACATTACATAAAGTGAACAAGGAAAATTCTTTAATAATTTAGAAAATTATCAAACAACTTTCCAAGGAAGCTGATTATACGTATTCAGCAACGCAAAATCTGCATTCACAATCGAACGGTGAATCATAGAAATTGTCAAGTCACCCCTACTCAAAATCTGGATACAGCTGTTTCGATCTTATTAGATCTCATCAGTGCAGCTTATTTGACTCGGAGTGAATTAACAAATTTCTAATTGTTCCCCAATACAAATCGTGGTTAGTAACACTGGCTGGATAACAATCCAGAGCGCCATCCCACCAAAAAGATATTGGGAAACAACAATTCACCGCTTAGACTGAAAATGCACAAATTCGTCGTTGATATGAAGATATCTACTCTACAACAGTGGTGTATAACCAGCTTCCTTGTTGTTTGATAATTTTTTAAATTATTAAAGAATTTTCCTTGTTCACTTTATGTATTGTATGAAATTGACCATGGTCGACTAGTATGCTTTTCATGATTTGATTGTTCTCATTTATATGAGTAAATAAGTTTTCAGCTTCGTTATTTTTCTATTATTTATTATTTATATTATATATTATTTATATAATTTTATAAAACGCTTGTATCGCAGTTCATTCAAGCTTTTGGCAGTTTTAGCACCATACATGGTGAGAATATAATAAATACCTCCATCAAAAAATATTTTTTCACGTTGTTCTTGAACCATGAAAGTTTCAGCTGCTGCACGTTATATCTGATCACTATTAAAAACTGATGAAACTACTTTTTCTTTTATTATAAGAAGCAGTTGTTGTATCACATCCAGTGAATGCATGAATGAAAAAGAGATGATTTTTGGTAATATTTGGATATTTCATTAACATTGCTTCTGTAGAGTATATTCGTTCTAAGACATTATTTTTGACTGGTTTCAAGAAAAACATTTTTTTATGATCAGGTGCTAAAGCCATATATATCACTAACACATCAATGTCCATTATCAAGAGCTGATTGTAAAATTAAACGATCTGCATCACTTACTGCTTGACTTTGGTTGTATTAAGAGGCATGTCTTCTTCAAAAAAATAATCTATTGAAGTATTACTTTTATATCTACGATTTCTCTCAGACGCTTATTTCCATTTTTATTGTATTCATCAAAAACATAGCAAATGTCTGATATACTGTTGAAAAATATCAATGAATTTTGTATTTTTTTCCCATTTCAATCTGTGAAGTAACATACCACCATCGATAATGTAAAAAAAATTTTTGTTACATCATTAACATCTGTTTCACATTGTTCAAAAATATCGGCAAGAGGCCTCGGTAGCCCAGCGGTATTGTTTATCGCTTGTAAACCCAGGATCGTGGGTTCGAGTCTCACCTTGCTCTTGTGTGTATCTATGAAATTAAGTGGTTCTAAAAATTTGATATTTTGGGTAATGACTTACATTCAAGCCCACTGGTCGTTCGGAACCGGCATAAAACTGTAGGCCCCTCGAGTTAAAAAAAACATATATATCGTAGGTATAGCGTTGATTTCGTCGTTTTCCTCAGTCCAACAATTGTTTTCAAAGAAAACATTTTGTTTTTATATAAATGACGTCTATATTCTTTAAACAATAAAAATAATTATTTTCCGCCTCCACAAAATTTCTGATTTCAAACAACATTGAAACAGAGAAATATTTAAA
This sequence comes from Cynegetis impunctata, assembly GCA_030704885.1. Classification (NCBI taxonomy): domain Eukaryota; kingdom Metazoa; phylum Arthropoda; class Insecta; order Coleoptera; family Coccinellidae; genus Cynegetis; species Cynegetis impunctata. Next base: position 672,787 of record JARQZK010002175.1, on the reverse strand, counting down.
AAAATTTATCAAAATCGGAGCTGTTTCTGAGGAGTACCGAAAAGCTTTGTTGACGCGACTATAGTAGACCAGGTTCTATAATTTTTGAAACCAAAAAAAAATAATAGTAGGATGGAACCCATTGGAAAAGAAGGAGAGTATATTAAAAATGAAAGAAAAAATAAATTACGGGCGATCTGAGTTCGGGAAGGGAAAGGAGGTGAGTTTTTAAAGATGAAAAACGGTTTATCTCGATTTCCGGCAAAACTACAAGCCCTATAAAAACGTCAAATGACAAAGTTGTAGGCAATAAAAAGATCTACAACTTTTGTATTCACACTTTTTTCACATTACCTCAAAATTTATGTGAAAAATTCAAGGAACCAAGTTTTCGGTTTTTTATTTTTATCTTTTACAAACAAATTTTTTTTTTACGAAATTTGGTGAAAACTTACCTTTTTATGTCCCAAATACACTTTAATTTATAAGATTTGAAATATTCATTTTTTCACCTTATTTTGACTTAATATCGAAAAAGCACCTTAATTTTCAATCCGAAATTTTGGTGTGCCTTTTGTTCGTTGAAATCTCTACTTTCCGATGGCGTGAAAAAAAACTCAGGTGAATAAGTTATCTTAAAATAGCAATAAATAGGCATCTACGCATATAATTTGAAGAAAATTCTACAACTTTCTCCAAATATTGTAGATGTATTATTAAATATTAACTTTATTAACTTATTTGTTTGTTAACATTTACTATAGCAATTTATTTCTTTTCACACCGTCAGAAAGTAAAGATTCCAACGAACAGAAAGCACAATAAATTTTAAAAAAAAGCTGATATTTTGACGGGAGAATTTTCGATTGAAAATTAGGGTTTTTTTTCCGATATTAAGTCAAAATAAAGTGAAAAAATAAAAATTTTAAATCAAATAAAATACAGTGTATTTGGGACATGAAAAGGGAAGTTCTCACCAAATTTCGTGAAAAAAAAAATTTGTTTGTAAAAGATAAAAATAAAAAACCAAAAACTTGTTTCTTTGAACTTTTCACATAAATTTTGAGGTTATGTGAAAACAAAAAATGTAGATCTTTTTATTACCTACAACTTTGTCATTTGACTTTTTTCCATAGGACTTGTAGTTTTGCAGGAAATCGAGATAAACCGTTTTTTACCCTTGAAAACTCACCCCCTTCCCCTTCCTGACCTCAGATCGCCCGTAATTAATTTTTTCTTTCATTTCTATTATATTCTTTCTCTTTTCCAATGGGTTTCATCCTACTATTATTTTTTTCCACTTTTTATCATTTTTAGAGGCTTCTACCCTGGTCTATATTGACAAATACGACCTAAGTGACGGAGCTCTGGTACTCACGCGTTTTTTTTTTTGTGCATACTAATCTCGGAAACAGCTAAATAGAATGGAGAGAATTTACATAATCAAGTGAAGGATTTTTCAGAGAGATACCTAGGCTGCTTTCTGTTTCAGAAGTATTCAAGGTTCCTTTACCAAAATTGAAATACTGTAGAAACTAGGGTCAAAATTTGAATTCCCCACGATGCATCACCGCGGTGACACTACTAAGTCTTCCGAGGTACGATCATCTTAGATAATTACCATTGCATTCTGTTCTTGATAATCGGATTATCTGTTTACTACTCTCTTATTCTACAATTTATTACTCATGTAATTTTTAAATTATTAGGATGGAATATTTATTGTTTTATTATAGACCTAGAGATACTGGAAGGATATGTGAAGTCATTTCTTACAGTATGGCGCTTTTAGGGGAGTTCATATACGTAATAAATTGAAGGAAAATGATGTTTTTACCGGTGGTGCGCGGGTGGCAATTGCAGAATAATTAATTGAAATTGCTCGAAAATCCGGAGGTGTCAAACAATTTCTTTCACAAAATTTATCGGTATTTCAACAAAAAACAATCCGACGCTCGCTATATACCATAATTCTCCGGTGGTTGTTTAGGCCCGCCATACTATTTTGAAAATGTTCTTTTTTTAATTTTTTCAAAGTTTATTTCTTACAGGCTGATTTTTTTAAAATAATTATTTTTTATTAATCTTGTACGAAAATCACCACGCCATACCATTCCGACGGTCCAAAATACCCGCCATACCCCCTCAAACATGTTATTTTTTAAAATTCGAGAATCTATTTCTTTCACCTTGAAATTTGGTCTAGTAGTTATTTTTATGATTAGAAACATAATTCTTATAATGTCTTACCTGTAGAGTGGGTGATATACGTACAATGTAATTAAATAATTGTACAATTTCATGCAACATTTGAACAATTTCCTACAGTATGGCACCACTTTTGTACTTCACCTGAAGTATGGGATAAAATTTCCTGAATCATAATTTTTATGAAGTTTCCGAAAATTTAAATGCCATACTGTGAAAAATCGTTTCATTTATTTATTTTTTATATATCGCAGCGTGCGTACCAAGGTCACAGTATGGCCGTATGGCGTATTTTTTTCACATTTATGCCATACTGTAAAAAATGATTTTACGGCTACTATAGGCGTGTTTTAAAAACAGTTAAAAAATACCATATTTCAAGTATGGCACCACTTTTGTTCTGCACTGGGAGTATGGCGAATATAATTTTGTCTCACTGTATCATAAACTGACCACGATTTAACTGCCATACTGAAAGAATTAGTTTTTCGAATTTTGAAAAATAACATATTTGAGGGGGTATGGCGGGTATTTTGGACCGTCGGAATGGTATGGCGTGGTGATTTTCGTACAAGATTGATGAAAAATAATTGTTTTAAAAAAATCATCCTGTAAAAAATAAATTTCAAAGAAAAACATTTTCAAAGAAGTATGGCGGGCGTAAACACCTACCGGAGAAGTATGGCATATAGCGAGCGTCGATCTTTTTGTTGTTGAAATACCGATAAATTGAAGTAAATTTGTGAAAGAAATTGTGTGACACCTCCGTATTCTCGAACAATTACAATTAATTATTCTGCAATTGCGACCCGCGCACCACCGGTAAAAACATCATTTTCCTTCAATTTATTACGTATATGAACTCCCCCAAAAGCGCCATACTGTAAGAAATGATTTCACAAATCCTTTCAATATCTCTCGGTCTATTAGTTTTTAATTCATGAAAGCCAAAAGAAATTATTTTCAAATTCGGATATTCTTACGAAAAGAAAGTACTTCATCTTGATGTTATACCGCCATTTTTCAAAATGGGACTAGAAAATATAATTTTCGCTTGTATTCCTAAATATCATTTAATATATTAAACTATTCGTGGGAGCTCTGTGAATTGTAACTTCGGGATTCATTTGCTCAAATCAAATATTTTAGTCAAGTGCTTTTGTGTTTTTTCTTCTGCAGTCTCGGAAAAATATAAGCGAAGTATCATTCGATTCGGAATTGCGCAGATGTTTTTCGAAAAACATGAAATTCCGCTCGCCATATTTGTAAAAAATTTACATAAAAGATAAAATGAGGGGTTTGGTTTTCTACAAATATCTCTAAAACTAATTGAGATTTTTGATATACAAAAAAAGATTCGAAAAGAGGAAGAAGTTTTCTATAACAGGACACTTTAAAAATCAGTATTATTCAACAGTATTAAATATGAAAATGAGGAAATTTAAAAAAATCAGGCCGTTACTGAATGAGTAAATGAACAATAAGCCGTCACACACTGTTTTTATCGGGATTTTTCAATTGGTTATGCAATAGTTAATTAATAATTGTCTGATGCTGGAACCAGTGGCGTAGATAGCTTTTTGCGATGGGGGCGGGGATATGACTTTGTGCAAAATTCGTTGATGAGAATAATCTTTCATGTAGTAGAAAATGAGCAGAAAAAAATTTTTTTGGCTTAACATCGCCTTTACGAATTATTTTATTTCTTCCACACTTTAAACTAACGAGAAGACATGGGTGGCAGTGGAAATTGTTTGATAAAACTTAACAGTTTTGATGAATTTATCAGCTGATGCTTTGTCAACTTCGTATAAATCATGCTTGAAAAACACCGAAAATCTTTTTAATATATTTATATATATTATCTTTTCAAGGAGGCCTCGGTAGCCCAGCGGTGAGGGTATCGCTAGTAAACAGAGGATTGTGGGTTCGAACCCACCTTGCTCTTGTGTATAGTGTATGTCCGGAATCTGTTGTGTAATGACTTAGATTCAAGCCCATTGGCCGTTCGGAACCGGCGTTAAACTGTAGGTCCCTGGAGTGAAAAAAGTTGAACACAAAAGCACTTGTAAACTAGACTGTATTCTCATGATTAGTAAGTCTTTGTCCAAGATTCATGATGTAGAAGTCTAGCCATCGCAAGAAAATTTTTACTAACTCGACAATTTTTATTAACTTCAAAATATTATGGAGTAATTAAATTGACAATCAAATCCAAAATTCAGTCCTATTTTTCAAATAGCTCATATTTCGATACCTACTCTACAAAATATTCGAAATATTAAATATTGATTGAAAATCTTCTATGAGCAGAAGTCAAGCTCCTCGAATGTAAATAGCAATTCAATCGGTCACTAGAACCAAAAACCTTATTTGAAAGAGCTTAAATGGCTGAAATGAAAAATTTTATGTACGAAGGAAGAAGTCAACCAAAACCTCATAGCACTTGTTCTCTTTCTAAATTTTATACTACCTATACTATTGAACAACACTGCTTTAGATATAATACTACACCATTAAACAAAAGCTCGAGCAGTTTTGTTTAATAGTAAGTATAGTATACAATTTAGAAAGAGAAGTGCGTGGAGATTTTGGTTGACTTCTTCCTTTCGAAATAAAAATTTTCCATTAGAGCCATTTGAACTTTTTATCACTTTTTTGCTCATAGTGACCGATCAAACATACTAATTCAACATTGAATAAAATATGCTCAAAACTACCAATTACTTTATAATGTTAAAATTATGTCCATTCCTGATCGAAGCGCGGAAATTATACAATACTCAATTGCACAGCCGTCACAAAAAAATATCTAGGTGATATTTTTATAATTGCACATACAAAATAGCATAAAAGGTGCTAGTGCTTAGTAAATTTTATGTAAAGTTCTTAAATACGTACATAGATACAAAGACTTTTATTCAGTTCTATTATAATTATCGTAGGCTCATGGGGGGGATTGACCCACCCCCCTATCTACGCCACTGGCTGGAACATGAAAATTACAATTATGTCAACTATTCAACTATAAATCCGAGATTTTTTTTTTGAGCTTTCTTTGAAACGCACTAGAATAGATCCAAGTTGAAAAAATTTTTATTCTTCAATTTTTTATTAATAATTTACGCAGTTGTAAAATAAAAATGAAATTTTTCTCAATAATTTCAATGATCCGTTTTTATTATCGAGAGCTGCATGAAAATGGTTTTCTTTTAATTTTCATCTTCTACTGTTTGAAAAATTGTTTTAAAAAAATGCGTTACTTACTTTTCTCATCCAGATCGTTCCTATGTAAATGATGGTGATGACGGGTATTTTGATATTTTTTGTGATGAGAATTCTTCTTGGATTGTTTGGTAGTCCCAGATTCAACATCTTTCGATTGTGGTGATAATTTGTGCATTTTCTTCACATGGGATATATCTGCCGCATTATTAAGTATACTTTGTGGAAACGGCAATGACAAATCAGGTCGAAAAGCTGAAATTCAACCATTTCAATGGATTTGTCCGAAAAAATTATATAATCTATAGTCTATTCACTGCGATATATGTACCTGTCGTTGGAATGCTAGTATGAAATGGATTGAATAGAAAGTCGACAAAAGGTTTTCTATGTAAACTAGTTGATGATTTAGATCTTTCTGGGAAACTGTTGCCTGTAAAGTGAATTTTTGGGACAAATTCTTTCGAGAGACTTCCAAAACGTTTCCTGTTCAGATTGTTTTTTCCAGTTGGCTTTAATTGAGGTAAAATTTCATGTAAAGTTTGTTTTCGAGACATACTATATCTGAAGAATTGATTTTCTTGAAGTTGATTCAAGAGATGTTCAAAAAAATGTTCAACTTTTTCCGGATTTCCCAACGTTTATTAAAATAATTGTACTGAAAACGCTCATAAAAAGTTTTTCGAATGAAAATAAGTTGACCCTATAATTATTTGTAGAGTTTATATACATATATATATATATATATATATATATATACATATATATATATATATATATATATATATATATATATATATATATATATATATATATATATATATATATATATATAATATATATATATATATATATATATATATATATATATATATACATATATATATATATATATATATATATACATATATATATATATATATAATATATATATATATATATATATATATATATATATATATATATATATATATATATATTTTTTTCTTTTTGATAATTATTAGCAATAACAGGCTTGGTGAATCTCAAAAAACTCGATTCTATTAAAAAGTTGTCGTTTCGCCACGACATTCGTGGCTTTTTCAAAACTTTTGAAATATTGAAATTTCTTTGACATTTATTGATTTCAAAAAATTTGAATAGTTAAAAAAGAATACTATGTTTCATCAAAATTTTTTTGGCTTTGGCCGTTCTCTGTTATTTATTACGTGCTATTCAGTCCAATATTAACATTCAAATCTGTTATCATAAGATGATAAGGGAATCCACAGAAACCTTTACCCACGTAATATTCGAAATAGGTTTAAATTATTTTGATTTTTAAAAGTCAAAGATAGGGTACTATTTATCTTTCTTTCAAAAATTTTTCAATACGGTTGTGGCCGTCTTCAGTTATTAATTACGTGCTATTTAGTCCAATATCAACAGTTAGGTCTGTTGATATTAGATGGGAAGGGAACCACAGAAACCTTCATCCACGTAATGTACAAAATAGGTTTGAAATATTTTATTGTTGAATTTGTCTTTAAAAAGACATTACTTCTCATTTTAGAGATCACATGTTTCAAACTATACTTTCTTTTTAGAAAAATTGAAAATTCTAGATGTTCAGATTTTGCCTAAAAGATGAGTTGTTATGGTTAGAGTTTGTTTGTTGAATTATTTTGTTTTGATTTTAAAGATTTAAATCTGTGTATATTGAACTTAAATGTTTTAAATCTGTTCTATCATTTACGACTTTATTTCTAAAATTTCTCTGCGTCTTTGATCTTTCTCTATTTCTGAAATTTTTGTGCTATTGAGGTTGAAACTATGATTCTCATTGTTTGATTAGTACTGTGGTTGGTGTTTCGGTATATTTGTGTTCTTTTAGTCTTCCTCCTAAATTTTGAAAAATTTGTCTTATATATGATTTATTACAATTAGTACAGGGTATACTATAAACAACATGAGATTTTTCTAGAAGAGATGTTTTAATTTTTAATTCAGAATAAATTTGTTTTATTTGATTTTGTGCAGTGTGGGCTACTTTAATATCATGTGGATTTAAAATATGTGGTATTTTATTACTTAAATGAGGAATATATGGTAGAGGAATATATTTTTTGTTAATATTTTCTTTGTGTGACGTATCTAATGTGTTGCAAAGTTTATGAATTCTATTTTTAGTGATTTTCAGTTTTATTGGGTAATCGTTTTTTATGAGTAATTCATGGACATCTTGTAATGTTTTATGTCTGTGTGTAGGTGAAGTAAGTTTAAGTGCTTTGTCTACATATCCAATAATTAAACTATTTTTCTGTGACAAATGATGTGTACTGTTGTAGTTCAATGTTCTTTGTGAAAAATTTGTTTTTCTATATTACGTGGGTAAACGTTTCTGTCGTTTCCCTTACCATCTAATAATAACAGGTTTGAATGTTAATATTGGACTGAAGAGTACGTAATAAATAACAGAGGAAAAATTTTGATGAAACATAGTATTCTTATTTAACTATTCAAATTTTTTCAAATCAATAAATGTCAAAGAAATTTCAATATTTCAAAAGTTTTGAAAATGTCTCGAATATATCATAACATTGACTTCATCTCGTACGAGATGAAGTCAATGTTATGACGAAAAGCGTGTACTCAATAGATTTTTATTGCAACCTGTGAAAAGTCAGTTTTTTTAAATTCTTCATAAAGTTATGAATATGAACTTTCACCAAGTAAATGCCAATTCCATTCAATATCAGTATACATCATTATTATGAAAAAACAACTTAAAATGTATGATTTAATTTTATGACTAAATATATTTTTCGAAAGAAAAATCGAGTATTACCTTTACTGTTGCTGTCGCCAAAACTTGGAAATTTTGAATCTGAGTGCGTAGGTCTTGGTGTCAGTGATGAATTTTGATTCATTTCCTTATCAAATAGAGGAGGATGGGTTCTTTGATGGACTTTTCTATAATTATTATTTTGCTTCATTCCATTAAAATTTGGAGGAAATTGAAATTGGTTCAAGAAATTTTCAAAGAACTTATCAACTTCTTTCGGATTCCCGAACGTTTCTTGAGATAACTCTACTGAAAACACCCATTATAAGTTTTTCGAATAAAAATAAGTTGACTCTATAATTATTTGTAAAGTTTTAATACCTGCATATATATAAATATATATATATATATATATATATATATATATATATATATATATATATATACATACACATGTATAGGTATATATAAATTATGAAATATAAATATATTTATCGAAAGAAAAATCGGTTATTACCTTTTCTGTTGCTATCGCCAAAACTTGGAAATTTGGAATCTAAGTGCGTAGGTCTTGGTGTCAGTGATGAATCCTTTTCAAATAAAGGAGGATGGGTTCTTTGATGGACTTGTCTATAATTACTATTTTGCTTTATTTCATTATATTTCGGAGGAAATTGTTTCATATTCAACCTGTTTGGCTTAGAAGGAATCTGATCACTTTCAACATATGGTATTTGAAAGCTACCAGTTTGTTTCCGATATCCATTTTTACTCACATTATTTGTACGAAATGATTTAGTGTTCTCTGGTATCTGAAGAACTAAAAAACAACTTTTATAATTGCTGATAAAAAGCAATATAAATTAGCGAAATAATTCATAAGGAAAGTATTGAGAAATCTTTTATAACCATTTAGATTTCAATGCCTCTCATTTATGGAAAATTTATGAAATAGTGAAAGGGGGAGTGAAAAGGTAGTTTCATTGTTTAGAGTAGAGGATTGGGATAATATTTATGTGTTTCATTACATCTATTTGGTCGAGTACACTTGAAAAGATAAAGAAATAACAACATACCACAAAATGAATTGAATGAAGTATAAATTCTAAAGATCTAGAATCATATATTTGGATTTCATTTTCTTTTGTTTTTTGTAACACTTCGGATGAAGTCGTCAAATAAGTAACAAAATCTTGAATATATGAGAGACTGTGTGGTTTGATTTACTGTATTTCCTAGTCATTGCATGCTATTCCTTAATATCGGTAGGAAATTTATGAAAAATAACATTATTCCATAGCATTAGAGAAAAGTTGATGAATAAAGTGCATAAACTGGAAGTCCTGATGTTTTTATTTTTATTCTCTATAGGAATTGTTCAGTTATATTGAAGCTTGAAAACGTAATTGTTTTTGTAGCCCATATAGTACACATATAACACTTTTTTTTTTTTAAAGAGGTGGGACGTGTGCCCTCTCACACGCGCCCGACCTCCGTACAATTTTGACTTCGTTAACTTGAACATTTAGCCATCAATTTACTATAATGAGGGGAACAACTTAAATCCGGACGGATACAAACACCCAGGAACACGGTGGGAATCGAACCCACCAACTCCGTCAACGAAGACGGCATAGCGCTACCTATATATAGCCTCTCCGCCACCGGAGCTCCTGACATATAACACTTATACACTAATAAAATATGAATTTTTCATTGAACCTTAACATTTAATAAAGAAATCAGGTAACTATAAATTAAAAGTCTAAGTTTGGCTCTGAAAACATTGAACTGAGGTCTAGAATACAGTGTTGATTTATGATTCAATTTAGATTTGTCGAAGAACACACTAATAATTTTTAACCGTCACTTTGTCCTATACCGACCTCTGAGACGGAAAACCTCACAAAAATTTCAATATACACCGAATGAAACTTCTTATCACTTGTTTTTATAATTTTTTCTGCCATACGCAATTAATGTTTAAGCGCCGCTAACCGCCCCTCGTGCGACCACGTGAGCGGAGGACGAAATAGCAACATTATGAACTAGCAAATTCCGGAATTCAACACATTTCCTATTGCTGTTAAGGAATTATAGAGAATTCCTAAATTATTTGTATATCAAAATTGATTTAACACGGTTTGAACATTTTATGCATTTCATCCAAGTAGTCTGTTATTGCTATAAACAGGTACCTATATTTATATATATATATATATATATATATATATATATATATATATATATATATATATATATATATATATGAATAAATAAAATTATAAACTTTAAAATAAAACACACATGGCTTATGTTTCACTATATATAAAAAAATATATTTATATACTGTATTTAGCAGTAAAGAATAGTCTACATGTTTCGAGTTATGAACTCATTATCAAGACTGACTACAGGAGAGTATAACTTCTTATTTTATAAAACAGACAAAAGCAAAGGTGATACCTGAAAACCAATTTGTAGATGAAGAGGCCTACAGGTTTAATTTAATACCCTTTTTTCGCAGTTATATTGAATTTTGGACCAAAAGGACGAAGAGATGTTGTATCTTTTCAATGTATGTGTTCACGAAAAGTAGATTGTCCGTTTTTGTTATATACCTAAATACCTATATATATATATATATATATATAATATATATATATATATATATATATATATATATATATATATATATATATATATATATATTTATAGATATATATATATAAAAATAAAAATAATAAAATATATAAAAAATAAAAATAATAAATATATATATATATATATATATAAATATATATATATATATATATATATATATATATATATATATATATATATATATATATATATATATATATATATATATATATATATATATATATATATATAAATATATATATATATATATATATATATATATATATATATATATATATATATATATATATATATATATATATATATATATATATATATATATATATATATATATAAAATTGAAACAATAATAGTTCTCTGATTTTGGAACGGTGCAAAGCATATCAGAAGTTAACTATGATAATATATAGTTTTTAGGATATACTCACAGTCTATAGCCAAGCAGTAACTACATAGGATAGTGGATATAGAAACCCAGATTAGCAGATTCATACTCGAGTGCACTATTTTGACGCTATGTCGTCTAGCAGTCCAATGGAATTATTGTAAATAATTAAACTCAGTTATTTTTTTCACACATAATATCAACAATCTAAAATAAAATTCCATGAAAGTCGAAAATATTACATAATGCTTACATCTATTATGTATTCATAAATTTGATATTTTTGGTCTATATTATTATCAGTTATTACGGATTATTTTGTTTTATTTTCTAATCGAGTGTATTCATTTAATTCGTTCTTAGACCAATATTTATTGCATAATGATAACTGATAACATACAAAAATGGATTCATGTAGGTGTATAAATATTAATTCATATAATATTGTGAATGAAACTTTTTTTCAACACAGTTTTCGATTTTCACTAGGTATATTTTGTTAACATGACATTGTTTCGCCAAACACATCAGTAGCTTCTTCAGATGTGTACTACACACTAAATTTCACAATAAGAATATTGAAAGATAATGCATGATACATAGACTAATTAATACTTATACCATTATCACAATAAAATTACAAAGGAATTACAAATCATTTAAAAAATAGCGCAGAATAATGGATATCCTCTGAAAATAATAGATAATATTTGAAAAAAAATTTGTATGAGGCAGCCATTTTTCAAGTGCATCCGAACGTCATAGATAATGATGAAAATATTAAATTATTCACTAATATAGGTGACCCAACACTAAAAATTTCAACCTTCTTGTCAAATCCAAATTCGAAGATACCATTCAAAACTCAAAATACCATTGAAAAACATATTGAAAATTCAAAACATAAAACTACACCACGCAATGAGTCAGGAATCTATATGAAGAGTACACGGGAATAATGATCAGGGTCCAATTTTGGTCGAAACTAAACTGTTAGTGCCATCTGGTTAAGTTTTATAAGAGCTTTCGTTTGATCGTTACCGATTTATAAAATAATACTCAGAGTCCAAGTTATAAACGTTTTAAAATTCACTGGTTTACGCAAAAACGATCATAGTCCACGCGCAACTTCAAAATGATCAGAGTCCAACCACCCATTCAGATGCTTCAGATGTACATGCTGAGATACCGGAAGATTGGAGAGCTGGAGAGATAAGGAACAAGCGAGTCAACCCCAGTCCATTTACTGTAATCGACTATCAGCAAGAAATGTTTAAAAACTGGAGTAAGTCTCTTCAACCTCTGTACAAGAAAACTTGTGCGATTGAAACCCGACCTGCTTTGTCTTTGAAAGTGACCAAGGATAAACCACAAATGCTGCTTCACCGAGAAACTTACAATGGCATGTTTCAAATAACCAGTCTAAAAATGACTTCGAAAAACACATCAAAATCAAAGAAGAAACAGATACCATCAGAAACTATACTGAAAGCACTTTATGCTGGACCTCACCTCAAACGATTTTGCGAACCACCTGCACAAGAGTTTTATTCAAAACTCCTATTGTTTTCAAACAATAATTCAGACGACATGGAAAATTATGAAGAAGAAAAGATCCCAATTAGTGCAATTGCTATCTAATTATCTGTTTCTTTCTGAAAATATCAACAAGAATATTGTATGTTATATAATAAAATAAGTAAAATAGAATCATTTAAACATTATTGGTGTTTGCTATTCCATTCAACAATGAACAGAGAGTACAGGACTCTGATCGTTTTTTCATACAATGTTTTGACACAATATGAAGAATTATTTCATTTTGGGAATACTACAAATCATATCAACTTAGTGTTTGCTTAACAACATTATAGTCAAATACATAACACATGAATGTAGAAAATCACAGTTTAAGCGTAATTTAAATGTAAGTTTTGAGTATGGGAATCTTAAATTTGAAATCCTGCGAATTGTAGGTTTTGTGACTCTGATCATTATTTCCGTGTACTCTTCATATGCTTACTTGTGGTTCATGTCCTAAAATATATGTTGGACAAACTGGCAGGAACTTTGGAGTTCGAATATCAGAACATAAAAGAATATACGACAATTGAAAAGTATATTCTACTTATGCATCACTCATCTCCAGGAACATTATCATATTTTCAATAGTGAACTTGAAATAATACATACAGAAAATAAAGGCTATGAACTCAATTTATTAGAAGCTCTTGAAATCAATAGTATGAAACAATCCAATAATTTGTTGAATGACCAATCAGATATGAATAATTTACCGTTATTAAATCTTTTCCAAATGTAATATAGTATATTTGTACCTGTTGTATTTTTTTTCATGTCATTAGTAGTTTGTACTATCCAGGGCCGTATGCTCCCGTGTTTCATTTTCCGTTCGTCGTGCGCATGACGTCACTCACGACCTTATTTGTATTGCTGAGATAGCAGTTTTGTAGGTTTTTCTCTATTTACGCGTTTATTTAATTAGTTTCAAAAAAAAAACTGTGAAGACAAAGTATGTACTAAATGATCTGTCCTATTCCCTAAAGACATAAAAATTTTGAAATTTGTGACACTTATCACTCAAAACTCTTATTTTTTACTGTGAAATTTCTCTTCGAAGTATTAAAACGCGATTTTCATTGAAACGGTGCAAGATAGAGTAAACTGGGAAAGAAACTAATTTGTAGAGCACAAAATTTACTACAACACTAGTCTAGGAGGGGAATGCGAGGTCAAATAAAAACGCGAAAACATTTTATAAAAAGTGGACTTTTATTTATGGTTTTTACACAGGCATATTTTTCCATTTAAATAGTTTCGAAATATTAAATACCGGATTTCAAGATAACATTTCATTTCCTACATATCACGTATTCTACATTTTATTAATATTCAATAATTAACAACTTGCTTATTCTTTTTCTTATTTTTTTGGTAATTAAACCACAATATATTTTTGTATTTTTTATTTTAACATTTCGGTAGCGTTCTAGTTACCGTTGTGGAGATCAATTAAATTTTTAAACAATTTTTGGTCTCTATCAGACACAACGAAAAATTTGACAGACCAAACTGCCCGTAAAAGGAAGTGGAAGAAAACTTTAACTTAATTGAAATATAGGAGACTTTATCCTAATAAAACAGAGATTTGACAGTTGTCACTTGGCAAATTGATTTAAATTTAAGCGAATCATCATGTATTTTTCATTGTTATTATTTTTTTGGTAATTTTCTTTAATAGGGTTTTCGTTTGTTATATTTTATTCTAAATAACACTAACTAGTACAGGTACCGTAAATTTGAGTCTGTTTATTTTAAATGTATGAACCATTTTTATCTTGTCGTGGATATGTGTAATCTAAGTTGTTAATATCTTCTGTATGTTCCCATTACTTATAAATAACAAAAACATATTTTCAATTCAATAACGATTTCTATGAACAGAATTTTGGTCTTGCCATGGGCTCTTGCCTCTCACCAGCTTTATCAAATATTCACATGGAACATTTTTAAGCCAAAATAGTAAATAATCAAAAATTAAAACCAATTGTCTGGTTTGACAACAAGGTTCAAAATATTATTGATTGTCTTGTTGTCAAACTTTTTCGTTGTGTCTGATAGGGACCAAAAATTGTTTAAAAATTTAATTCATCTTCACAACGGTAACTAGAACGCTACCGAAACGTTGAAATAAAAACCATAAATAAAAGTCCACTTTTTATAAAATGTTTTCGCGTTTTCATTTAATCTCGCATTCCCCTCCTAGACTAGTGTTGTAGTAAATTTTGTGCTTTACAAATTAGTTCCTTTCCCAGTTTACTCTATCTTGCACCGTTTTAATGAAAATCGCGTTTTAAGACTTTTTTCACAGTAAAAAATAAGAGTTTTGAGTGATAAGTATCACAAATTTCAAAACTTTCATATCTTTAGGGGATGGGACAGATCATTTAGAACATATTTTGTCTCTACAGTTTTTTTTGTAACTAATTAAATAAACGCGTAAATAGAGAAAAACATACAAAACTGCTATCTCAGCAATACAAATAAGGTCGTGAGTGACGTCACGCGTCTTATTAACGACCGCCCACTCATGCGCAACATCCTATCTTATATATATCGTGGTACTATCTACCTGCTAAGAGATTACGTTTAGGTTTTTTCCCCATTCTTATTGTGTATTACCTTCCTTTATCTTTCAATATTCTTCTTGTGAAAGATAGTATGCACTATACATCTGAAGAAGCCACTGTATTTGTCGGAACAATTGTCATGTTAACGAAATATAGTAAAAATCGAAAACTAGGAAGTTTTATTTACAATATTATAATGGATTGTCGTCAAATATTGGCCCAATCAATTAGTTATTAATTTATATAGGTACTCAACTTACCCCAGCGATATGTAACTTGACAGTGTACGTTAAAATTCGGGGAACATCAATTTATTCATTTCCTCTAAAAAATTATAACATTGCGGTTTCCAGCTTTATATTTAGAATTATCCTGATATTGAAATAGATCCAAGATTTTTGGTTGAGAAGCGCTATTTTTTGCCGGAAGAATCGAACCAGTAAAATAGATAGCGAAACTATGTAAAACATACTTGTTGACTTAAGTCGTTAATATGTAACGAATCTGAATAAGGAAAATTAATTGATAATTCAAAAAAAAAATCAGATACCAAGCTAGATAGGTGTTTGAGTCCAAACACCGAGAAACTCGTTTTTCGCGAAACAAAGGAGAGTAGCGCGGAGAAGAAAAACATAGCTTTTTGAATCTTATTAGATCTCATCAGTCTCTTATACATGAGAAGAGGTAAATAGTCCAATTTTAATATGTTATTGTTCTCAACTCATACTCAATTTACAGTTTTCATTATATATGCGCGTTTGTTGCACCGATAGTTGCTCCGTTTCTGATTTATGAACTGGGTGATATTTCATGTGATTATTGATAGATGGCGAAGCGGTCTTCGCAAACCACAATACTTCTTATTCGATTCAAGCTTATAAAATTATTATTCAAAAATCTAAACCTGTGAATTTTTTTATTTCTCACTTGTATATTATATGTTTATTTCACCTTGGATACGGTTGCTATAAACACACTCATTATGCCTTAGGCCAGGACTTCCCAACCAGGGGGGCACGCCCCCCTAGGGAGGCGTAGAGAAATGTTAGGGGGGGCGTCAGGGGAGAATTTCAATAAGAATTTCTAGAAATGAAGGCTGATTCGACCATGAAAGATGACTTTCATCTCTTGACATTAGAAAAATTTTGGATCGAACGATTCGTTGTTAATCCGAAAGTTGCTTCTTTTGCTTTAAAAATACTTATTTCATTTTCGTCCACTCATTAATGGGAGGCAGGTTTTTCAGCTCTAGTTTTAATAAAAACTAAGCAGCGAAATCGCTTTACCGTCGATAGCGATTTAACCATAGCTTTAGCAACGACTGAACCCAGAATCGACCAACTGGTACAGAGCATGCAAGTTCAAGTATCTCATTAGCTAGCACAGATTTTATTTATTTGTTTTAAAATTACTTTAAATTAAAAGTTGTTTAAAAATAATCTAATTATAAAAATATGATTTAAAATATAAAAGAAAGTGAAAGATAAAAAAACTATTCTAGCAAGTTATGATGCATGGTAGGCTAGTACAGATAATTAAAAAAAAAGTTTCAGGATGAAACCCATCTAAAATAGAAGAAAATATAATAAAAATAACAGGAAAAATAAATTACGGGTGATTTGAGGTCGGGAAGTGGGATAATGTGGGCTTTGTAGGTTTAAAACGGATTTATCACGATTCTGCAAAAAATCCAATGTGCCAATTACAGTGCAATTGTGATATAAAAACGAACATTTTCATCAAGATTCATGAAAACCCGATTTGTTTTGTGTGAGAGAAAAATAAAAAACCCAAAATGTCGGTTATTTAGATTTTTGTAAAAGTACTTAATGATTCAAATGTATTCTTTCGTTCATTATCCTTAATAAATAGATTGCATCTGTATTTAACATATTTAAAATACCAAAAAATAAATAATTTAATTAATAAGTAAAATGTGCGTTCCTTATTTCTGTTGAAACTTACCTAAGGGGAGCATGACAATATTATTTTTAGCTCGGGGAGGCTTGGCGAAATTAAGGTTGGGAAAGCCTACCTTAGGCCATTATGCCCGCATTTGCGGGCATAATGGATTCAAAACGCCCGCTTATTCTACTAGGAGAAATGAAGCAAATTTCATTGATTAAATACTTCATAATCCTTGTCGTATAAGACTCTGGATTTCTCCGGCAATGAATTATTCGCAGCTTTGGCTGTATTTTCTATGATATTCTTGGGTGAATTCATTTTCATTTATATTATTTCTATAAGACTACACAAAGAAAGCAGCATGACATTCACTGAATATGATGACAAAAATATTCACAAACGTCAAAATATCAACGAATGACATGCCTACTATGAGAAGGAAAATGGATAGGAGCAATGAACCGATTTTAAAATCGCTTTTTCATTATAATAAAATAATTTTTTTTCTGTGACGGGAAAAAAGTTTGACATTTTGTCTCTGATGACAGGTAAAGAAATATCACTTTTTGAAATTACTTTTTTCCCGGGGAAAAAAGTGAGTACTTCTTTCCCCGGGAAAAAAGTGAGTACTTTTTTCCCGGATATATATACACATAAGTAAAGGTGGATATTTAATTTTAGAATATTTTACTATACAAAAGTTACATTTCCTTTATATGTAATAATAGTTCCTTGAACTATTCGGTACAATAATGGAATTTTCTTGTGTCAAAATTATATTCTTCAGTAGGTAACTACAAATCTCCTGCTTACTTCATTCTTTGTTTGCTTGAGTTTCACAATTAATAACGTTTCCGAATCTTCAATATCATCTAATGTTACCTGGCTGATTTCATAAATTCGACAAGCTCCTGCAATTCCAAATACAACAACAACCTTGGCCATTAAATAAAATTCATCGGGAGCATTATTTAAAAAATCATTAATTTATGTACTCGTAAAAATCGCAGCTTTCTTGGTCGTGTAACCCATTTTGTTTCTGAAATGAAGTTAGTTTGATGACGGTGCAGTCAGAGATAACTCGGAATCAGACATTTTTTTCACTTCATATTATTCAAAATAACTATTAAACAACTACTAAGTTCGCAATTTTTAAATCAAATCAATAGAATTAAATTGACAGATATTTGTTTACTTCAAAGGATTCCTTAGCAACGCAGGTCTAATTGTCGCTGAAATTACAACAGCCTACCATTTTAAAAATTCAAATTTCGCATCTATAATTTTCTGACTTAAATATATTATAACAATATGTATTGTCAATATTTAATCGTCGTTTTCCTCGTCACAGAAAAAAATGATGTATTATACACGGGAAAAAATATTAGATTTTAGCTCTCGCTTTTTTGTTGTGTGACTACACAACCTCGAGCTAAAATCTAATACTTTTTTCCCTTGTATAATAAATAACTATTTCGTGAAAAATTAAATCTTGTATGTACCACGTGCGTTACGAGATCCTACGCCCGATATATAACGCACTTGGTACATGAATAACTATTCAACAGAGATGTATTCTGAAGCCTCAAAGGAAAAAAAAATTTAGATTTATAGTTGAACAGTTATAACACTTACAAGTCCAAAATAATTATCAATTAAATATTGCATAACTATTTGAAAAATCGTGATAAAAATCTTTTGCTACCGAATTATTATTCAGTCACCTATGTGCCTACTTGCTGGAAGGTAGCAGAGGTAATCATGATTCCTAAACCTGGAAACCTGTAAATGACGTCTCATCGTATAGACCCATATTATTGTTGCCAGTTATATCGAAACTTTTTGAAAAAATATTTTTAAAAAGAATCAAACCTATTATTGAAGAAAAATGTATAATTTCCTCTCATCAGTCTGGTTTTAGAAAAAAACATGCCACAATAGACCAAGTTCATAGAATTACTGACCAACTAGAAAAAGCTCTAGAAGAAAACAAGGTGTGTTCGGCGGCATTCCTGGATGTGGCTCAGGCATTCGACAAAGTGTGGCATCAAGGTCTCGATCATAAACTTAATCCTATATTAAGGATAGAATGTTTCGTGTTAGATGCGAAGACCAATACTCAAACTTGAGAACGATAAATGCTGGAGTAACACAGGGCAGTGTTCTAGGTCCACTGCTGTATCTTCTATACACCTTTGATATACCCGAAACTGAGCAAACCACAGTGGCAACATTTGCTGACGACACGTGTGTACTGGCGATTGGTAAAACTGAACAAGAGGCTAATGAAATGCTCCAAGCAGCGCTAAATCAAGTCAATACATGGACGAAAAGCTGGCACATTAGACTTAATGAAAATAAATCAGTGCATGTAAATTATACCAATAAACGCACTGGACAATTGCCGATATTTATCAACAATCATGTGATCCCATATGCAAACACAGCCAAGTATCTAGGCATGAACCTAGATGCAAAGCTACGATGGAAAAAGCATATTAAGAAGAAACGGGATGAACTGAACCTCAAATATAGAAAATTATATTGGCTATTAGGTAGACATTCGGAACTATCAACCCAAAATAAGCTGATGATATACAAACAGGTTCTAAAGCCGGTGTGGACATATGGTATACAACTTTGGGGGTGTGCCTCCTTAAGTAATATTGAAATAATACAAAGATTTCTGAACTAGGTACTAAGAGGTGTTGTTTACGCCCCTTGGTATGTAAGAATTAGCGACCTACACCTAGGAGTGAATACGGTGGCAGAGGAGGCAAGACATTTTGCAAAGAAGCATGAAGAACGGCTACAAAATCACGTTAATGTCGAAGCAATCCAGCTGCTAGACCAACGTGGCATAGTGAGAAGACTCAAAAGAACTAAACCTTTTGAGCTAGTGTAGTGGGTGAAAAGCAAAGCACAGTGTGTGTTGTGTAGGGAAACCACGAGCAAACAAAACGGAGGAAACACTAGTGGGTGAAACTCGGTAAATTACTTTAGTTTTGAGATTTTATGAGGAAAATATTGCTCGTTAATCTTGCTTATAGATTAGTTGTAATTGAATTGATTAAATAAAATAAAATTTCACCTATCCAGTAAGTGCCTGAATTTCTTCATTCATTAATTTTCGTATTTAATATGGTTAAATAATGTTTGAAGTTCAAATTGGAATATTGATCCTATAGTTTCGAATGTCAAGATTGCATTATAGGGAATTTCCTTGAATCCTTGTTTAGATATCGAAAATCTCAATTGGTTTTTGAATTATTGGCAGAAAACCAAACCCCTTTTTTTATCGCTCAGTAAGTTGTTTCTAATTTTTACAGTTTTCGCGAGCGAAACTTTATTTTTTCCAACAAACATCTACATTCCATTTCGAATCGAATGACACTTCGCTCATATTTTTCCGAGGCTATTGGAAAATGTTGAACAGAAAAGCACTTGTTGACTAGACGAAAAGTGATATCTCCTACCAATATAGAAATTAATTAATCGAAATAAATATATTTAAATTTTATACTCAGCTCATACTGAGTGGGGTGTGAAGCTAGCAGTGAATCGAGTATAGAATGAGTGATTTTTTTTCAACCTTGCACTTGAGTGATGTTTGAATATTGTTAAAATCCTGAATTTTTTGAGGCAGAAGATCTAGAAATTACTTAAGAATATGTAAGAAAAAATCTTATCTTCAGTAAAATGTTTTTCTTTCCTACTATGGACTATGCTATTCAGCAGAATATAGCTACTAGTGATATGCTTAATAGCAGTGGTGGATTTACCAGCAGGCTGAGTAGGCTGGAGCCTAGGGCGGCAAATTTAGTTCATAAATTTTTTATTTCGACTTACAAATTGAAAAATAAATTATTATACACACAAAATACGAATTTCGAAAATTGTGGCGAAATTGAACTATTTAACAAAAATTTAAATATAGTCCAATATACAGTGCTAAATAATAAATATTTCAATATTTCTACATAAACAATTGCTTAACGCTTTATTAATTATACATTAATTATCATGAATTTTTAGAATATTGCAATAGCGATTCGATATTATAGTGCAAATTTAGTTATTTTTACATGTTCTCTTCACTGATAACTGCTATAATTTTTTCTCCGTGTACCTAATAACTATGAGATCTTACACAATTCCATCTTGATATTATATCGATGGTCTAATCATGATTGCTGCAGCAAGTTTGCAAATTGTCAAATTCAATTTCAGAAAATTACTTCTTCATGCGTAAAAAATACTACCTCGGACTTATTTTCATTAAATAAAAAACTAGTTCAATATCTTATAGAGATATGGTCTTTTGGTTTAAATTCATTGAATAACTGATATTTGAACGACTGGGACTTGACAATAAAAAAATTCCGTCCACAAAATATGAAGTTAGACAATTCGCTGATTAGTAAATTAATAAATTTCATCAGTTAACTATTTTATTTGTAGTGAGAAAAAGTTTGGAAAATCTAAATGTGCATGCCTTAAGCACTCATTTGGAAAACGTTCCAAATCCATACGATATGGCACTAAAATTACTTTTTTTATATATAAAAAGCAGTGGTGGCTCGTGGGTTTGTCTACAAAAATAATATTGGGTTATACATATTTGTATACCTGTTTTTGGTTTCAGGCAAAATCTTTAGCCAATAGAATATCTTTGGGTTTTATCAATTTATCTGAATCAATAATTTTTCAACAAAATGCATTCGTACATGTGCAAAAAACTAATATTTATCTGATCTGCATAAACCTTACGTAAAAAAGAATCAATATTCACATTTCCCAAGAGCTGAAAACTTACTAGACTGTTTTTATGCTTTTGAGAATTTACGTGTGTTTTAATCTTGCCTACCAAATGTTTGAGATCAAGAACTCCTACCTTTATCCAATTTTCATCGCCTCCAAATATCAAAAAAAACAAAACAAAAAAAGCATCACTTTCATCACATCCACACAACCACGGAGTCCTGCTGTGAATGTTTTCATCAAATTTTTTCCTAAAACCTGGCCGATTTTTAATTCCTTTCTGTTCCTGAATTATATTTAAAACTGGATCTTTTGAATCCACTTTTTCCTACAAACTTAATTTGCTAAAAACATTTTTTTTCAACTCGTGCACCCTCATTATGTTTATAAAATCGGAAAAATTGCAATTGGATTGAAATACTGGTATAGTTTCGTAAATAATTACGTTGGAGCGTATGGATTTGTTTAGAGTTTTAGAATATTGCTTAAGTTTTATAGTAACTAGTTGAAAATTATATATGATTCATATGTTGAAATTAGAAAAATAATTTAAATGAGCTCAGCGATCATTTTTCTTTCTGATGAGTTGCTTTTTAAATAATATACTTGTACATCGTATTCGTTAGGTAAGGTTTAATGTGAGAAAACATTGGATTTAGATTTATATGCAAGGATAAAATTGCGAATTCAAAGTCTCGCAAAGAGGTATTGTAATGCTTTTATAATTTAACTTAAATTATAATACTAAAAAATAATTGAGAAAAGATGTTTTAATTGTACTGCTTTTAAACTGTGAGTGTAATAATGAATATTTAGATTTAGTTCCCCAAATGTATATTTTTTATGTTTTATTCATATTATGTAGGTATTGTATCGTTTAAGGACATGCCTTATATTTTTATGTTTTATTCATATTATGTAAGTATTGTATCGTTTAAAGACATGCCTTATATTACTTTAAAATTGGTACATCATTGACATATTTTTTGCTTAAAACAATGTTTTTTGATAATTCTTTGATATAAAAATAATCAAGGATCTAACACGGTACAACATAATTCTCAATTATACTAACCATACGGAAAAAGTTGATATAATGTGGATGATGGAGCACAAGTCATAAAGTTGGAATTTTATTGATAGAGAATTGATATGATTGTGGACTAAGATATCAAAATTTAGAGGCAGCAGAAATTGAATAGCCTACGGGCGGCGAATCTGTAAATCCGCCACTGCTTAAAAGGGATAGCTTAAAATCTTCATTGACCATGTTAGACTTTCATCATGATTATTTTTCTGAAATAAAAGTTGTGAAATACCGACTATGAAGTCCTTTGAATGTTGAAGAATCTGAATCCTTATCGGGAACTATTTAAAAGTCAAACACTCATTAAATGAGTGGCTTTTTATATATCACTCAATTAGTGAAACCGATTAATGTTGCTAATAAATAAGCTTGTCTACCATCACCTCTACGTTAAATAAACCATAAACGCAACTCATTTATTCCATTCTCATCAGGTTTATAAGTATAATTGTCTGGTATAAATCAGATATCAACACTTAAGTGTCTAGTTGATGATGATGACTGTGGCTGTATTAATGTAACAGCACACTGAAAGTGTTTACTGGGGGCACTGTTGCTATGGAATTCCAATTATATAAATAAAATTAAAATTCATTAAGAAGTTTCAGAGTAATTTTGTTGAAATAAATAAATTCGATTGCGTATTTGCAATATGCAAAACTTGTTTTCTTATAGGTGCAAAATCAAAAACATTTTTTAAATTGAATTCAATGGAATCGGTTATGAAATATACACAAAGAAGCGCAATATTTTTAATTGAAATTTTCTCTTAAACAGTTTATGCAAATAAAAATTAATATATGTTCCAAATGAGAATGTGTATATAAAAACAACAATTATCTAAATATAGATTGCACATAGTGATCGACAATAATTATTATCCTGCTTCATCACAATTACAAATATAATCAACGCTTAGTATAGTTTATGCGATTAGCGATTATAAACGACCAGTTTCACTAACTAGAATACTTTTAACGTGATTTTTTATATGCAATTAATTATTTGGCATTCATCATCTTTCTAAACGTTTTTATAAACTAAGTGAAATATCTAATTGCTTACTAGACACAAATCAAAATCTACTACTAACGAAATTAAATTTTCTTGTATGTAAATTATATGATCATTTACACACACTCGAAAACTGTTCATTCACAGGGGGGAGAACATTTTTCTATCATCTCAGATAGGTGAATACAATTATATATTGTTTATCAAGTGCGTGAAGTAGACTTGTTTACAGCCACGCGAGAGTAGTAGAGTCTTCTCGCAATTGTTGCAACTTTAAATACAATAATCGATTGAAATAAATTATTTTTCCGCCTACCTCTTTCCAAAGTATACATTTCCTGCCCCATTCCTCCCTAGAGAGGAAAAGTACATTTCCTCTCTAGGGAGAAAAAGTAAAAAGAACGTCATGATACGTCATCAATGAAATAACTTATACGACATTGACGACCCAAACTATATTCTATCATACCGTTTATTTATAGAACACCCTGTATTTTGCAAAATGGTATAAATCAGTAAATTGTTATCTTAATTTAACGATTTTTACATTAATAATTTGACTCTAATTCATAGATCTATCCGGTTTTCGAATTTAAGACAGAAGAATCATAATATGCTATGTTCGATTGACAGATTAACAGTTTCAAAGTTTTACGTTATAGGCAATATATCTAAAAATTATAAAATAATATTTAAAAAATGAGTGATTCAAGTGAATTCGAAGATATAAATAATACACCACCAGATATTCTAGATCAAGTGAATGTAGCAGTACAATCTCTTCTACCCCGAAAATCTAAAGAAAAATACGAAAAACAGTATTTACATTTCAAGCAATTGGCCGAAAAAAAGCATATTCGTACTTACTCAGAAAATGTTATTTTAGGGTAATTTTCGCTATTATCAAATACATTGAAAGCCTCTACATTGTGGTCCAAGTATACCATGCTTCAAATAAAAGAAAATGTGGATATTAAATACCCAAGATTGAAAATAAAATTTAAACGGCGAATATTATAATTGAGCTAGAACAATTCCCTATAGTAATATACACAGTCAATGAGTCCTGTTGGCGCAACGAGGTGGTGCATCACTCACTGTTCATGATAGGCTTGTAGGTGTTGGTTCGAATTCCGGCAACGACGTCTTTTTTCTTTTTTTCAAATTATATTTTCATTTTCGGAATTGCAGGAGCATGTAGGTGTACGACCTCCTTTAAATGGTCACTACAGATATTGAAGATAAAGGTTCAATTTTAATAGTAAATATACCAGATTCTAAAACAAATATACAGATAACGTTTGTAATCAATGCTTCATTGATTACTATTAATTATCTATCTAATTATATTGACATTTATAGAAATTATATATCACTACGCCCTGAAACATATCAGGCACGTTTATTTGTCTACTATAGAGCAGGAAAATATATCAACCAAATATTTGAAAAAAATACTATTGCTAAAATTGCTAGAAAAATTGCAGAATATTTAAAACTTCCTAATACCATAAATTATACCAAACATAGTTTCAGAAGAACCTCGGCAAGTTTACTTGCAAATTCTGGAGGAGACAACCTTGCTTTAAAGCAACACGGAGGTTGGAAGTCTATGAATATTGCTGAAGGATATGTGCATCAATCTCTCGCAAAAAAGCGAAAAATTTCAAACCATATATATGGGAGTCATTGAAGTTGATGAAATTGATTGTAATCAGTCAAGTAGGAGTACTTCCGAGAGATACCAGCTGTATAATAACGTTGTTATAGTTATTTTCGTAATCCCGTTGAAAGATTATATTTTGATTCCGAAGAAAGGAAAAACCCCGTACCTCGCAATTCTAAAAAAAAATCCCAACGTCGTGCACTCTGTTGTCATGGAACAGTTTGACAGTTTTATAAATAACGTCAGTTTTTTGTGTTCTCAAGTTCGCTTTAACGACGACCATGGATGAAATTGATGAAATTGAGGAACAAAATCAAAGTGTTGATTAACTGCCGAAAATAACTCAAGAGCGATATCAAAAAGAATATGAAAATTTTGAAATGTGGCGTGAAAGCAAGAATGTAAAGGTGGTTAATGAAGATGTATTATTAGCCTATGCGAAATGAAGATCAGAGGTTTATTCTCCCAACTCGCTGTGGACCAAGATTTCAATGTTGTTATTGTAAGCAGAATGAAGTTTTGAAATAAATATTTGAACAAGTGATTTCTTAACGTCCGCCGGCCGTTAAAAAATTTTAACGGCCGTAGGCTGTTAACAAGAACTTTTCAATTGTCATCTGAATACCGTTAAATCAAAATAACAGTATGGGATTACGAAAATGAAGATATCACGAAAACAGAATTGGCTCCAGCTCTCACTTCTAGTGGTATTCAAATAACCACTGCTCAAAACTGCACGTTCAACATTATTTTGAATAATTACTCTACCACAAATTAAAAATATGTAGCATGCAAGAATGAAACTATCGTGCCTTTAAGTTATACTGTACCTAATTTTTAGTTTTAGTTCTTTAATAAATTTTGTTTGTTTGTTAGTTTCATAAATAAATTATTTACAAATGACTTGTTATTTGGGGAAGACGGAAAAATTATATGTAAAACATGGGAGTAAAGTGCCCTTTCCTCCCTTGTTATAAAAATAGCTATTACTTTCTTTATTATAATAATTATTATATATAGTAAAGCTGCAATTTGTGAGATATTCGAATCTCACGCCAGCGGTCTCAGATTAAGAACCATTTACAACAGTACCTACTATTGTTGAATTGCTGATGGACAAAATTCTGCTAAAAATATTATTTTTATTCAACGAGTTCTCTATATATCCCTGCACCACCGAAGAACTCTTTCAGCCTCCGTGCTGTTTAAGCGTTAATAAATCTTTCCCAGTTTCCACCAGTAAGGAGACAAAGGAGAGTCTAAAGGAGTACTTTTCCAATCTTAGTACATTTTTCTCGTTGGTAATTAGTGAAAAATCTCTTCTCCGAGTAATTTTGGGGATGAAGAGCTACAAATGCTATGAAAAGCTCTAGATGTTCAGAGATAGCGAATTTTTTTGTAACTTTAGTAACAACGTCACAGACCACAAGGAGAAGAGTGGCTTCCAAAACCAGTCCGAAGAGTAAAATAACCTGTAATTGAAGAATCTTCAATTAGCAAATGTTGTCTTACCTTGCTTAGTGAAAATGTTGCATCTGGCGCTTCCTTTATGAACTTGAGAATATGCTGTCTTTCTAAGACATGTGATTTGTTGAGAACATATCCTGTTGTTCATTATTTACAAAAATGCAAGGAATTTCATTCAATCACCAATGTCAATATAATGTTGATGCTGATGGTATTCTTCAACACAGTGGTGTAGATAGCTTTTTGCGATTGGGGGGGGGAATCACTTAGTATAAAATTCCATAGGTTTTTCTTCTAAAGTTCTATTTTTGATGATAAGAATAATCTTTTATGTAGTACAAAATAAGCAGAAAAATTGAATTGCAAAATTTTAAAATGAATTGAATTGCAAAAAATTAATTGAAAATTAGTAAAAAATTGAATTATATTAAATTGGATATATACAACATTCGAAATATTATTGGAAATCTAAGTGCAGAACATCTAGTTTCCGGCTTTTTTTTTGAAAATTCGTTTATGACTACGTCAGCTCTGATTCCAATGTCACGATGTATTGTCAGAGCAGCCAAACCATTCAACAACAAAAAATGAGACAAACATGAGTTTCAAATTTGCAATTAATTTTATATAGTCATAAAAGTCATTACAAACTCATTCCTTTTGCCGTGCTCCGTTGAATTGTTTTTATTAGCTTCAAACGTCGATACCGGCAATGTAGCTAATATTGATATTCGAAAAAAAAATTCTAGGCAATCATCCAGCTCATTTAATGAATTTTTATAGTCTATTCAACATATTTTCAGGAGCTTTACCAAGAATTTACACGTTTTGGACTTGTTGACTAGACTATTAGGCCTAACATCGCCTCTACGAATTAAATATTTATTCCACACTTTCAACGAGAACAGCGCGGTTGGCAGTAAGAAATTTTTGATAAAACTCGTCACTTTTGATGAATTCATCAGCTGCTTTGTCAATTTCTTTTAAATCATGCTTGAAAAGCACCGAAAATCCTTCTGATATATTCTCATCTTTCTCCAAGATCCATGACATAGAAGTCCAGAAATGGATTGTACATCACACGAAATTTATATTCGATAATTTTTATTAACTTCAAAATATTAAGGAGTAATTAAATCGACAATCAAAGCCAAGAGCTAGCTCTATTTTTCAAGAAACTCATATTTTTATACTCTACATTAACAAATATTCGAAATATTAAATATTGATTGAATATCTTCTATGAGCAGAAGTCACGCCCCTCGAATGTAAACAAGACTTCAAAAAAACTCAAATAGTTGAAATGCAAAATTTTATTCACGAAGGAAGAAGTCAACCAAAACCTCCTCGCACTTTATCTGTTTCTAAATTTATACTACACTATTAAATAAAACTGCTCGAGCTTTAGATATAATACTAAACTATCAAACAAAAGCTAGAGTAGTTTTGTTTAATAGTAGGTATAGTATACAATTTAGAAAGAGAAGAAAGAGGATCATTTGGTTAACTTCTTCCTTTCGAAATGAAAGTTTTCCCTTAGAGCCATTTCAACTTTTTCGAACACGTTTTTTGCTCATAGTGACCGATTGAATTTATTAATGAAACATTGAATAAAATATGCTCGAAACTACTAGTTAACTCACCTAAATTTTATGAACGCTACAATTTCTTGATTTATCATTTTAATATTAACATTATGAGTATTTTCTTTACATGTGCTCGATGTGTCCATAATAATTATAGCAAGCGTCCTTTCAAGGCTCCTGATTGATCGGCTATGCTAGTTCTTTATGAATTTCATGTATACTTAAATACGTAGATGCGAAGACTTTTATTCAATTCTATTATAATTTTCATAGGCTCATGGGGGGGGATTGATCCCTTTGATCCCCCCTTTCTACGCCACTGCTTCAACATGGAATAGTGACTCCAAAGTGTTTTAAAAATTTTTTTTGCCAGTTCTCACAAGTATATTAACATAACATTTTCCAAAAACCAATGAATATTTTGCTCTATGCGCCATAATATAAATATTTCATAAATCTGCAGAGATTTTTGCTGCAATAATGATGCACTTACTGTGTTACCTGCTATATTTGGTGAAGTAGCTGGTCTTTTTGTACTTGATTTCATGATTATTAGCGCGCATAAAACATTAAAAAAACGAGTTCGACGTTTTTGAGCGTCATAAAAATTCATTTCTGTAGCACAGCTATCTGCAAAATTTTCATCTGCTCGTAAAATTGTATTAGTTCTTATGACAGCGATGCGTACCATAGAATAGCCTAGCACTTTACGCACCGGTATTAAAACTTGAACTTCATACATTTTTATCGATGTGTATTGCGAAGTTAAATTTCAGAAATAAGAGTAGAAAATAGTGATTTGTGGTTAATATGTCGGTAATCAGATATTATTTGCAAATCATGTGGCATTCACAAAGTAACTCAAGTGACATTCCAGCCTTTTCCGTTTTGAATAATCGGGGGTGATTCTCTGAGCGCTATACTTAATGAATAATTTATTTTTTCCACTCTACATGTCCACTAATTATATATTTATTTTATAATGGAAAACGCAGTAATTTTTCTCGAACCAATTTCAAAGGACCCAGTATCATTCATGTCAGACGCTTCCAAAGAGCTACCTTCAAACCAGTCAACTCATTAAACCGATAAATGATCGGCTCAAACTTCCAATTAAATTTCAGCATTAACAGCCTAGCCCTCCAACTAGCCGGCTAATTCAACCAGTCGGTGATGACATACACTGGTATTATAGTACATATTATATAATTATAGATATGTTGGGAAATTAATTTGAAAAATTATTGATTCATCAAATTAACCCTCCGTCGGAGCTAGTTTCATGAGACTTGACGATATGGAATTTCCGTTCATACTTCAAGGGATAATGTTGAAAAATTCGATATCGGTGTCACACACGATGTAACGACTAGACAATCTGTTTCGCTCTTCATCGGTCTAGTCAGTATATATACATATACGTAGGAAAATAATATGCAACATAGACATTCAGTTTTATAATGTGTGAATTTAGAAGAACTAAATACCAATTGTGGTGGATCTGCAATAAAATATTTACAATTGAACGTGCGACGCTTGATGCATAAACATGAAAGTTGATCGATCATGATGCTGGCCAAGGAATACCAGTACTTCAATTTATTGTTGACAATAAATGTCAAAATCCATGACTCATTAGTCTCGCTTGCTATATGATGTTGATTTGAATTTATATTTTTTATTGTGCTTCACCGCATGAATACATAAACCCATGAATAGGTAGTAAAACAGAAAACACACACACATATATATATATATATATATATATATATATATATATATATATATATATATATATATATATATATA
The DNA here is from genome assembly GCA_030704885.1 of Cynegetis impunctata. Classification (NCBI taxonomy): domain Eukaryota; kingdom Metazoa; phylum Arthropoda; class Insecta; order Coleoptera; family Coccinellidae; genus Cynegetis; species Cynegetis impunctata. The sequence goes on along the minus strand of JARQZK010002175.1, from coordinate 642,113 downwards.
TATATATATATATATATATATATATATATATATATATATATATATATATATATATATATATATATATATATATGTGTGTGTGTGTTTTCTGTTACTATATACTATAACCCGAACCCAGATTCAGATTATTCATAAAATACACCAATTAGCAAATATGTTATGAAAATTTTGATATATATATATATATATATATATATATATATATATATATATATATATATATATATATATATATATATATATATATATATATATATATATATCAAAATTTTCATAACATATTTGCTAATTGGTGTATTTTATGAATAATCTGAATCTGGGTTCGGGTTATAGTAAATTTTTTGTAGTACGTTGTGTGGACGGAACAAAAAACAATAAAGAGGAATCCAAAAATGTAGAAAATCCAGCGTTACCAGTTTATAAATAATAACTTGATAACATTTATAACTGAATTGACTCTTAACATCTTATATGTAGGTACCTATAATTGTTGAAATTTCTTAAATATTTATAACATCTTCATTTAACACTGAATATCATAAATAAATTCATAGCTTGTGTACTATAGCCAAAGTTCTTTTATATATTATTATTTATAGATTTTGATTTACTTATATTTATGTTAACAATGAACTAGTTTTAAGAAATAAAATGAAAGCACTCATTTCATAATTTAGTGCTTTACAATTTGATGAGCTTTGAGTAAATTTCTTAGACACCATTGTTTTTAATTTTTCTTTTCAATTTCTCATTAAATTAAATTAAATGGAGTTATATCAATTCACAACTTCCACTTGAATTTATCTTGATATGCAGGAAATTCAGGTATTACATTCAAATTTTGTAAAAATGCCTTCTCCCTAATACCTGATATTTCTGTTTCACAGAAAAAAAAATATAGAGCTCGTTATATAATAATCGATCAGAGCAATTGAAAATTTGTTCGTTCAAACTTGTCTACAGAACGAATCAAAAATTTATTTTTGATTCATTTGGTTTCATTATATAGATACTCGTTTTCCTTCACCCTGTCATCAAAAATTCATTTCAGCATTCAAATTATATATAATAGATATGATGACCATCGTCAATTGCATATATCACATGAAGTGACCAAAGAGAATTTTTCAAATATTTGAAATTATCAAGCGATCTTCCAAGGGAGTTGATAAAAGAGCTGTGCCAAAGCATTGTGCTTTGTGCTCGTGAAAGTACTCGGAGCCCTTTTGTGCTCCCGAGCACTGTGCTTCCGAGCCCTTTTCACAAGCAGTGCTTAGTGCTTAGTAATTGAAGTCCTTCAACAAAAGACTTTGTGCTTAGTAATCCCCGAGGTAATCCCAAAGGTGCTCCCGAGCACTGAAGTGCTCCCAAGCACTTCTGCGGATTACTAAGCACTAAGCCCTGAGCGATCAAGCTTGTCGTAACACGAATATGCGTATGCGGCGGCGCTATGATCGTGTGTTGATATCATTCCAGTGATAAACATCTCACGTTAGTTTTCAGAGTTAGTGCGCAGTTGCATAGACCAGAGATTTTTAATATGAAATAATGAATTTTTCAATACTCTGTGCTTTCCATAAGGGTATTTCCTATTTGATATATTAATCATCACTTAGTTGATTAAATATTAATACTAAGATTCTACACAGGACTTTTTTCATCCTATTTTCAATAAAATCTGTGTCATTCAGCTAATATCAATGTTCGTAGGTCACAGATTACAGAAGCATATCTTGTTTTTGTATTATTTAAATTTAAATGTATCTATGATATTTATGAAATTGATCAAAAATGGCGTGTGAGAATGCCTATGCTTATAGTTATTTATGTATCAAGGGAGTTATAAGAATTTTGACTACAGAGGGCAACAGATCTCAATCCCGAGGGACGTAAGACCCCCTCCGTACAATGTACGATTTTTCTGACAATTTGGTGGAATTTCAATATTCAATTGGATCTTTCCCTGAACTTCTCTCCGAGCAAAATGACGTACGGGACAATGAAATCTACTGAACCCCATTGAAAATTTTCTGCTCTTTTCAAATATCTCAATAAAATCCCAAAATTTTAATATACAGGGTGTTGAATCTCCGCTTGGAAGAAGTCCCATAATTTTCAAATACGGACCTGGAATTTTCTGGAAATTTAGATATAAATCGGTCGACCTGTAGTATCATACGTTCCAAATATCATATATCGATTTTTGGACTCGCCTAGGATAGCTCTAGCTCAGGTTATCTTAGGTATGTTCATTTACCAATGAAACACCCTGTATAGTTCTGTACCAGCTCATAGTGAGCATCGAATTTGTAACACCCTGTGCATCTCTTCTCACCCGTCAATAATCTCATAGTCATATGCCAGCTTACAATTTCTTTACCGATTAAAATAACCTCAATTTCAACAATTCCTGAAAAAGTACTTAGGGCTTAGTGCTCGAAATGTCAAATTACTTTCACAAAGTGCTTAGTAATCGCAAGCCTTTTGTAAAAATAAGTGCTTAGTGCTCGAGACCGGGAGCCTTTTTTTTCAAGTGCTTAGTGCTCGAAGCACTATTCTTCAGTGCTCGTCACAGCTCTGGTTGATAATATATATTTTGTGATGCGAAATTTGCATCACAATGCAACAGTGAATTATAGAAAATGTTAAGTCACCCCGACTCGAAATCAGCATAATACTGTTTCGATCTTATAAGATCTCTTCAGTGCGGCTTACTTGACTTGGAGTGAATTGACATATTTTCCATTGTTCTCCCATATAAATCGTGCCCGAACTACTATATGGATAACAACCCATAGCCTCCCCCACCAAAGTTATGATGAGCCAACAATTCACTGTTTCGATCGAAAATGCAGAATTCCGTCGCGAGAACAATTACTTCCTGACATTGGCGTATTCACGTCGCCGAATACATATAACCAGCTCCCTTAAAAAATTGTTTGATAATTTTGAAGAATTTTCTTTGCTCACTTTATGATATGCCCAATACTTAAATCAAGAGCTATCAATCAAATAAGAAACTATCGTCCGTAACATTATTATCCAACTTTGCAAAGGCTTTTGAAATTTCAATGTATAATAGAATATTTCCCAATGTAAAACGCAAAATATCCCTTGAGCAGCACGGCTTCATATCCAAGAGATCAACTATCACCAATTTGATGTGCTTCACACAAACTATCAGTAATGCTATTGATAATCAATCTCAAGTCGATACTTTATACACAGATTTTTCGAAGGCCTTCGACAAGTTGGACCATAAAATACTAATATCTAAATTGAATAATCTTGGCTTTGATAACAAACTGCTAAACTTCTTTCAATCATACCTCAGTAATCAGTCACAATATGTTGAGTACTGTGGTTATAGATCAGAATGTTTCATTTCTACCAGCGGGGCTCCTCAGGGGAGCAATTTGGCCCCACTTCTGTTTTCATTATTTGTGAATGATATAGGTGAAAGTATAGCAAGTGGGATCCTTTTGTTTGCGGATGATTTGAAAATATTTAGGGTCATTGAGTCTCAGAGTGACTGTGAATTGCTTCAAAGTGATATTGACCATCTAGCATTTTGGTGTGAAACAAATAAATTACCCTTAAATATTCAAAAATGTCACTATTCTACCTATACTCTAAAAATCAAACCAGTGGAATACATTTACTCAATAAATCAAATTTTTTTGGATCGGTGTGATGTAACAAAAGATCTTGGTATTCATTTTGACTCTAAATTGAGTTTCTCAACGCACATTATTAAAACTGCATCAGCAGCAAAGGGAATGCTTGGGTTGATTTTTAGAAACTGCTTCAAAAACGTAGATAGCCTTATTGCTCTCTTCAACCCATATGTGAGAACACGCTTAGAATATAGCTAGATGATTTGGTCGCCTATTTATCTTAAGCACATTCATCTGCTCGAATCAATTCAACGAAGATTCTTGAAATATATTGTGTATAGAATTGATGGAATTTATCCGGAATAAGGTTTAGATAATAATTTATTATTAAAAAGATTTTTCTTGTTATCTTTGGAGGACCGTAGAATTTACCAATCTTGCATATTTGTCTATGAGCTCACAAACTATTTGACTGATTTTCCAGAGTTATTGTCTCAGCTTAGCTCTAATATACCTCGTTTGAACAGTAGAGGTTCACTTTGTTTCTATTTACCTACTCCAAGAACGAATATACTATCGAAATCTCCAATTTATTCGATGTGCAAAAAGTTCAATCAGATATGCGAAAAAATTGATCTATTTTCAACATCCATTGGAGTGTTTAAAAAATATTATCTTAACTCTCAGAGATTAATGAAGCTAATGTGAAATAAAAATATTCCTCTCTGTTCGTACATGCTGTTTCATTCTTGAATATGTTATTGCGTTTCTTTACATTTGTTGTTTTTTTCTATGATTACTGAATGAATCGTTAAAACATAAAAACACTGTATTTGGTTTTTTAGTTCTTAGATTTTAGTTCTTGTTCACAGTTACATGTATACATTATGAATCGCTGTCCTGTAAGTGGGTCTTGTACCTGTTTGGGCAATAAATGGTTTCTTTTATATGTGATATGAAATTGACAATAGTCATCAAATATTTTATACATAATTTGATTGTTGAATATTGCGAATATCGCAAAAAATTTTTACGGAGCGTGCATTCATGAGTATTGTGTCCAGAACTTTTAATGCCCGAATTCATAAAATATTTCCTTAAGTTAGTAAATACTCAAATCACGTTGGGTAATGCTTAAGGATGATAGGAAATACATAACATTAGGAGAGCTTGGTGGATTTATCTATAGCAGAGGTTCCCAAATTTTTTTTCTCATAGACCACTTTGAAAATTTTGCTGATTGCAGTGGACCCCCTGCAGCTTCTACCATATTCCCAAAACTCGACAAAAATATGAAGGTTAGATCTAACTATGAAAATTCACGTTGCGGCTGAGTTGCAACCACGAATTAACAGTTTTCGAAAAAATTTATTGGTTAATTAATTAATTAATTGAATTGGTGGATATCAAAAAATTGAAGTTGGCCAATCACAAAAGTGATTCCATCCAACTTTACTTTTTAGAAATCTACTCAAAGCACAAGAAACCAATCAATTCGCACTTATTTCATTCAGAAAACTTCTCCCTCCCTATTCGGAGTAGTAAAAATAAAAAGAGAAATAGTTTAATTTTTTGTGTTATATACAATATTAATTATTAGGTTTACATCACATTGTAATGTGTGATATAATTATGTATGTCGTGATATAATTAGACTTAAACGTTAATAACGTAACGTAACTTCTGGAATGACAATCACAAAATAGTAATAATTTTAATGGGAAGGATGTTCTTGATATCTGCTCTTTTTTTTTTAAAGTCGGTAACGACACTAAAACTTCTTTCGACACCATATGACGAGGGAAACGCTATCCTTTTATAAGCTTTTTCGCAGTACCCCACAGTCCAGGATATTTTTCAGGTATTTCTGCCTGCAGCCAAAATGTTTGATACCATTTATTAAATTTCACCTTCAGCACTATTAGTGCTAAGCTCGAGTAGCTTCTCTTGTAATATCACATTCTCCACTTCCGTTTCATCAAATGGATTTATGATCCATGGTGGTATTTCTATCGTCAAAATATCTTCAAAAGTGATTCTGCAGTCATCATGCAGGGCAAGTGAATGTTGAACGTATTGTCTGAATATTCCCATCAAGGCATTCTACCTGCTACAAATTACTTACTTTTTCCGACACTGGCAACCACTAACATCGTTTCACTTTGCTTTACTTTTCTTCTCGAAATTCAGGAAACAAATTAGTAACGTTCAGCATAGGCATTCGAATTTATATTGGTAAATAATCATTGGCAAAGAATCAAACAACTTCATGTAAGATTGCAAGCAGGATAGGTTAAGTCAAGCCAACATTTTATTTCTTCACTATCGAAACTAGATAAATTTTCGTGGACCCCCACTCACGAATTGTGAACCCCTATTATTTTTTCACGCCAACGTAAACCCCCGTCGAGTCTCCCGTGGACCCCTGGGGGTCCACCTGAACCACTTTGGGAATCAATGGTCTATAGTATTTAGTAAATGCTTAACCTCGAATTGTTCTTTTTTTGTAAGGGGATGATGGGACACAGGCGAGTATTCGCCTGTGTTCCATCATCTACCCTCATGGTTTGTAAGCGTAGTACATTACCTAGCAGTATATATAATTAAAAATTGCAATTCTGGGCAATCACGACATCCATATCTTATCCGGGATTCGAACCCGGTACCGTCTGTGCCCTAGACAATTTCCCAACCATCTGGACCACAGACGGTTGATAACACGACAAGTTGATAGTTACTATTTTGAAAATAAGCGAAAATATTTATCTAATGGTGTAAATTGTATTTATCAACATTTGTTTCAAAACATTAAATGTCGTTTTAAAATTACGGCGTAAGCCCTAAGGGGTCATTATATAAAAGCCTTGAAAGAAACCCCTCCGTCATCGTTTAGTACAAATCTATCGGGAATAGACGTGATTTTGTATGTACAATGTGCCGTCTAAGAAGTGGTCATAATCTATGTCCGTATTATCTGAATAAGATTGGACTCAAAGATAATGCCTTATGCTCTTGAGGGGAAATAGGTTCTTTGGATCATCTCTTATTTGCATGCAGTAATTTTCGACATAAATCAGATGAACTTCTCACTAATCTTAATGAAGTCTTGAATTTTCATCAACCTTTTAATATAGGTTTCCTCTTGTCGCTAGATTCTTTAAGAGTTTATGATATTTTGTACAACTTTATCCAATCTGTTGGTTTGAAATTATAAGCATCGTTGTCTATCCCTTTGTGTAACTATCCCTTTGTACAATAACCTTTCCTTCCGTGGCCTAGTTTATGTGAGTGTAAGAAGAAGAAAAATCGCCATGATGGGCCCCTTGGCGTATTGTATCCTTGTTCTTTTATCCTCTTGCCCACTTGTCCACTTTGCTTTGCGTGGTTATTATTGTTTCTCTATTGTGTTTGAGGTCATAATCATCATAGTATCAATTACAATTTTTTTTTAATGAAAAATATGCTTATATTAAATGTTATTATTTTATGAACTTTTCTGTTGGCTAATGATTTTTTTGTCAAGGCCAAAAAATTGAGGAAAAAAAAATTACGGCGTAAATAAAGGAATCAACTATGGAGAAGAAATAATTTTCTTTTAGTTGACACCGGATTAAGAACATTATATAACTCATGTATGAATAAGCCAATAGAATCAGTGAATTTTGCATAACTACTGCGTCTTTATAAGTGAATATACCCTTGACGACGTGATATAATCGTTTTGGTGTTTCGCCTCATCTCAAAATGTGAATACTTTCATATATACGATGTTTTGACGTTTGTCAAGAAAAATTAATATTTTTTATTCGTTATATAATCGTAACGACTACCACTTGAGTAATCGATACTAATCGATTATAATTACCTCGTCACTCGACGTATTTTCTTATAACATCACTCGAGCTGCGCTCTCGTGGTGTTTCCCAAAATATCTACGTCTCGTGACTCGGAAGTATAATCGATTATTTTCGATGCTCTTGTGATATTATAACAGACTATAATACACAGTATGATGAAATAAACTGATACTGAAAGCAGTATAAACTCAAATGAAAACGAATTGAAAAAATCTAAACAAGATGTAGAAATAACCCCAAGAAGAAAAGACGTTTTTGGAAAAAGAATGATACAGACTTATCAGGCAGTGCTAGTTAAAAAATTATGAGCTGTAAATAGCGTTTTGGAATGAAGAAAAAAGAAGCAAGCGGAATTCCAGTACAAACAAAGAAATAGCTTATAGAAATACAGGGTAAGTAAGCAGGAATGTTAGAATAAAAATATAAGGAAATAAGTGAAATTAAAATTCTAGAATACATTCTCAAATCTTAAAGAAACAGATTGAGACTTATATAAAATCCAATTTAATTTTTGGTATTTTCGAAATGTAACATTTGATTTGTCGCAGGTATCAAAATTTAAACAAAGCAAAATTCTTCATCTCGACTCATCAGAAAAAGTTATTCAGACGCAGTAATTTCCCAAAAATATAAAACTGATATATTGAAACACTAAAAGATTTTTATTGTAATCATTTTTAATGTCCTCAAAATTTGAAATGAGAAAAGTTATGCAATAATTTCAAGTTAGTAAATGTATTGAGAATATATGATGTTCATTTCTTTACAAAAGCAACAATTTCAGATGAATCAATATACACGACCCCCTGGAAGTAACCAGACAAAACAGCGGAACTCGTCATACTGTTCAACATTCACAATTGTTTGTCTCTCTAATTACATGAGAAGACGTCAACTGTTCAACACCCATAATCATTATCGCTACTTAATGAAATATTTATATAATTTGAATTAGACAGTTAGCAATTCTAAACAGGTGTCAGTCAATGATCTGACAGTTCATATTAATTGTCAAATATTGAAAAATTTATATGTTTACACAAATACACTTCGTCATCTAAAAAATCTCATTGGTAATGGGGAAGAATAGGGTCGAATATATCTATATATAATGCTTACACAGAAAAAATCTAAAAGTAATTATCTCGTAACTTCACAAAGAACCATGTTGTTCACACTTGTCTAAAAGTCGAAACACTCGAACTTCAGTTTATAACTCGAAAACAAGAGACAAGAGCAAATTTTTATTTTCGCCAGTGATTTTGTATCGTGAAGAGAGACATGTCAGCTGGCGAACTCTGATGGCCAGATGGATGAAGTTTTTATTTCCAACGGCAACATATGCAATTGCATGACAAGTTTTTGATTTCTTAAAAATTAGGTCGCAAGAGGTAAAGTGTTAATTTTGCAATACGTAGAATCAGCAAGTCTAGAGAGTGTTGTGGCGTGAAAAATTGTAATTCTAAAGCATATACAAATACAAGTAGTATAAGCTTTCATCGGTTTCCGAAGCCAAACAAATATTTTGTATTGAGAGAAAATCATTTTGGAGAAGAGGAAAAAATTGATTCATTGAAGGTATGGAAAATCAATCTGAAAAAGAATCTCACAACTCCGAGAACGGCGGTGTGTTCTTTGCATTTTACAAAAAGAAATTACATTCTTTCAGGTAATTGAGTCCTACGATTGAAACTTAGATAAGTTCCCGTTATTAATTAAAATCCCAGATGCTTCAGCCAAAACATTTAAAATTGTTTTATCTGTCTTGCCTGAAAATTTATTGGTATTATTAGAAGAAATTTTTACAGTGATATGTGATACGAAAAATATGTCTTCTGCTATCTTAGAAGATGACAAATTCATTGAAGATTAAATGAAATGATGGAGTTACAAATTTATGTATATGTTGCTTATTAGATTGAAGCTAGTTATAATGAGAATACACAGGGAATGAAAAAGTTTTTCTTTGTATATTCATTATTAATACATCTTGAGTTACATTATGATTGATAGTGTTTTATTATGAAAACCATATTTGCTTATATGGAACCTTATAATTTCTCATTGAATCCATGTGTACTACTAAATATGTGTTTTTCGTGAAATTTTAAATATATTTTGTCCAAAGTTCAGAAATAATCAAATGTACAATAATAAATTTTTTTTTTAGAGTTGGATAAAGAATTATCAATAAAAAGTTTCGAAATATATTTATTGATAATTGCCCATCATATCTGGCCGATTTAAATTTCCTACATAAAAGAGCTCAAATTAATAGTTTCAAATCACTTAAACAAATACAGTTGATTCAGACTAGGTAACTCACAAAACAAATTGAATCAAATCAAAATAGATAATCAAAAAGCAGTAAAGTTGACGATACCAGGCCTCGAATTCTTTTCATTCTTCCCGCATTTCATTATGAATTTGGATCTTTCCAGCCTATCACCTTCTCTGTATTTTCGCAGGAGTAAATTTTCACCTTCATAATGCTTCACACTTTCACTCTAAACTAACATTGTTATAGGAAAAACTCAAAAATTTTCAAATCTCTCATATAACTCGTGTTGAAAGTTGGTTTTGACATGCCATGTTTTGACGTTATCACCTAAGCTCCGCCTCCTTGTCAGATCCCAATACAAATATCGAAATTTGCCCACTCTTTATATTACTTGTTTAATCAACGGAACTTACATCATTAAGAGGTATTCGCTACCGCATAATATAACATGATTGCAACGAAAATTCAAATATTTAACTCTAAGATGATGTGCCACTTGATTCCTAGTTCAATTCTAGATTATGCAACAAATAACCACCTGGTTCAGTGGATGATTTAACATTCGTGAATTAACGTTCAAGAGATGTCCGCCTTGAATGAAAAATTGGCGTATCTCGGGGGTTTCCAGTAAACCCCTACCTTTAGGAGAAACGGAAATCTCCGTCAATAGGGTCATATTTCCCCTTTTTCTTTCTTTGTTACATACTACCTCAAACCCATAATTTAGAGAGGTTGTGAACGTGAACACAACCTTAATACCCACAAAAAAACCTTGAATTTTCTATGAAAATGTCGAAGGCCAAGAAAATAAATGAAAACAACAAAAGACACTTATATTAACTCAATCAAAGTAAAAAATTTCAATCCTCTACCTCAATCTGAAGGAGATTCGGAGGTGCGCAAATACTCAAAAACTACGAAAAATTGTATCCTCTACATAATAATGTCGATGGTTGGAAAAATCCACCAAAGGGCACTTTCCTTACATCAATAATTGTAAAAAAGCCTTAAAAATACTCTTTGAGCTGTGTGTGTATCCAGGCGATCTAAAACGGGTATAAATACCCCCACACCTGACTGTTTAATTTCAATACAGTGCAATAGTCCGGGAAAATACGACTAATGATTTAGGTGAACTGTTTTATATGCGTCAGCCACTATAAAATCCTAAATGATATAGTATCGATTGTCACTGAAAACGGCATTTCAAATGACAAATGTTTTGTTAGTCTCTATGGAGTTCAATGAAATATGATAAAAATAGTTTTGATTGAACTATATATAGTTTATCCAATAAATTGCAAGGGCAGTGGTAACTCTGATTCTAGTCTGTAGGTACTAATTATTTTCACTATGGTTTTCATACAAATATCATGAATACGTACGTATAAGTGTAGATAATTTGTGGTTAATTTCATTTCAATTTATCCCTTGAAGTGCAATTGTATGAGTTTTCAACTTACTTAGGACAATCAGAGGAGGTGAGTTAGCTGAGAAAATTTACTTTTTCTCTATTGTACTATCACAATTTCGAACTTTTAGGACTATATCATAACTTTTCGTAAGTACTAGCTTATATCTGTCAATTTTTTCAATTACATTTCTCTTGAAAAAATTGATATGCATTACTTATGAACTCATGGAGAGTTGTTAGATTTATCATTTTTTTTTTTGAATATTTTCTGAACCTCTAGTGACTGAAAAAAGATAAATTAACAACATTAACTTGTTTTTTAAGCTCATGAGATCCATATTTTACTTATTTGTGTGATTAAAAATGTTACCAAATAGATATCCTAACCTAACCTGAAATTGTAAAATATTCCCCATTTCAAAATCATACGTAATCTTTAATAATATATTGATATACCAATATTTATACAGGGTATCTTACCAAGATTCAAAATTAGTGGTACTTTCCTATCTTCATCATCGCTATCCTCAAGATCTGCTGAATCACTTTCACAATTCATGCTTCATTAATAAAATAACGACAACATATGGGAGTTATAAAATTGCAAAGACAGTATATGTGTATTGTGACTAGCTCGTGATGCTCGCGACGGACACAGTTTAATGCCTAGCTTTCATGTCATGAATATAAAATAGCTATTTATGCCATCAGTTAGGAAATGCCTAGACGGAAGGTTTTTAGTGAGATTGATATATTTTTTGTTTTATTTTTAAAAAATGAGTGATTCAAGTTCTGAAGAGCTACCAAGCGATATTGAAGAAGCAGCAGGTAATGCTCTATAATCAGTAATTCCCAAAAAATCAAAGGCAGTTTATGATTTGGCATACGAAAAATTTGTTACGTGGTGTGATGAGAAGAAAATTAAACATGTTAATGAGAAAGTTTTACTTGCATATTTTGAGGGTAAGAAAGATCTAAAAGTTTCCACATTATGGACACTTTACTCAATGTTAATGTCTGAACTAAATCTGAAAAGGAATATTGATATTAAAAAATATACAAATTTGGTAGCATATATTAAAAGGCAAGCGGACGGGTACAGTGCTAAAAAGTCAAAAGTTTTTATTAAAGAAGATTTTGCCAAATTTTTAGTGGAAGCTGATGACAAAGAATACTTAATGGCTAAGGTTGCAATGATAATTGGAATGGCAGGAGCATGCAGAAAAGCAGAATTAACATTTCTTCCAGTTGAAAATGTTATAGACGAAGGAAGCCATTTTCGTGTTGATATCCCACCTTCAAAAACAAAAGTTATACGGCAGTTTGCAATTACCACTGGAGACATTGAAAATACGAATCTTGTTGAAATATTAAGAAAATATATTAAGTTGCGTCCCCAGGTTCTTAAACACAACAGATTTTTTGTAAAATATGCGAATGGAAAATGTACCAGAAATCCTGTGGGAATTAACACATTTAGCAGTCTGCCAAAAGTTATTGCACAATTTCTTGGTCTTTCAAATCCTGTTCTATATACTGGCCACTGCTTCAGAAGAAGCTCTGCCACTTTCCTAGCAGACAGTGGCGCTGATATTTTAAAATTAAAGAGGCATGGAGGTTGGAAATCTACCTCTGTTGCGGAGGGATATGTTGAAAATTCCATGAATAATAAAAAACTTATAGCGCAAGAAATATTTGGTGAAACATCTAATGCAATGTGCGCCGCTTCCCAGATAACAGCAAGTTCGAGCAATGAAATAAATATGTCGTCGGGAATTAATTTGAATAATTGCAATAATTGTGTTATCAATAAATTATAATAATTAATTAATTTATAATTTATGTTTTTAACTTGTATTATAACAGTTTAATAAATAGAATAATTCTTCTTGTCACTAATTTTGAAATACATTTTTCGTCACCAATTGCATAAAATTTTACTTTATGCAACTAGTTACAAAAAGTAAGACGTTTCATAATGTCAATCAGTTTCAAAAAGTGTCACTTTATAGGTCAAAATTAGAAAAAATTATTTTCAATATAATGGCAGTAATAACAAATGGCTGCTTGGTAATGTAAGCCATATACGCTACGGTCTACCGGAGATGTTACCTGTGCAGGTTTGCCTGCGCAGGGCAGTAACGTGTATAGGGACGTTTCGGTGTACCGTAGCGGTCTTCAGTTCAGTCAGAGGACGATAACGCACTGGCATTGACCTTGCGTTTGTTCTAAGGAAATAATATACAAGAACAGTGAAAAGGATGCGAGAAACATTGGATATTGAAAAGGAAAACTTATAGTCACGTTAACTTATTGAACAAATTGAAATTGGTATCTGAGGACTTCAGAAATTATCTCAGAATGGACTAGAAGACATACTGAAAATTACTCACAATGATTACTCCTATGATATTAAAAGAAAAAGCATTGAGAAATGGTAGTTCCCAGCACGATAGATCAACAGTTACTTTGAGATTTCTTGCTACCGGCAAAAGTCATGAGGACCTAATATTTTCAGCAAATATTTCATCATTTGTTCGCATCTGCCTCAATTTTTCTATGAGCGAGCAGTTTCTTTTTTGTCTCGATCATGGTACTCTTTGCTTTTGATTCGCCAAAGATGAATGGACTGAAAGGGCTAGTTTTTCTGAGTAATCTTGTGAGGCTCCAGAGTTGATCTCTGGAATTATATCAGGAATGAAATATATTCTGAGTTTACTCACATCAAATTTTTTTCCAAATGTAAAGTGTAACTATTATTTTATTATCGTGAATTTATACACACTTATTGACTTTATTATCTTTGCTATTGAATAGTCCCTCTATTTTTTGTTCTTTTATCAACAAAATCAACAAACATAATTTGAAATATTTTAAGTGTTCTAAATATAGAATAACATCCTGTATATAAATATATAGTTATAGATAAAAGAGATACGAAATCAAGATTGAAGATTAGAACAGGTATTCCCGGTGGTCTATTACGCACAGGAATATCAGTCAATTATGTTGGTGATAACAATATCCGGCAAAGATAAACGTTGTTCAGTAAAGACACAATTTTTAATATTAGCAGTTCTGAAACGGCGTTGGTGAATGTTTTTCGAAACGTTTGAGTCAGCCTAGCAAATGATACAAAAGAACAAATGTTACTTTTGAAATAATGGACAACTATCGGTAGCAAAAATATGTCCACAATATTTCCACACAACTCATCACCTTTCTAAGAGTTCACTGTTTTGCACATGGGATTATAAACTGTTAGTGCAAACATAGTTACCTATTAGTTATATCGTCAGTGTGGTAATAACCAGAATAAACTAAAAATTGTTCTTCACTTAAATCCGTTTGAGTGACATTTTCAGCATTTTCAACAAATCTCCTCACATACTAAATACTTATATATATATATATATATATATATATATATATATATATATATATATATATATATATATATATATATATATATATATATATATATATATATATATATATATATATAAGACGATTAAACGTATAATCATCACATTTTCCTCAGAGATGGATTTTTTTGAAGAGATTGTTAAGAGAATTAAGTGTCCGGCAAGATCTCCCGACTTGACACCACTTTATAACAGACATAACTGATTCAAACGCTCTCAAATGTCTTGAGACAAACAATTTCTCTATATATGATAAACAATTATATTCGAAGCTTCAAATATACAGATTGTATTATTACTAAGACACAGGTGTCCAACATTTTGAGCTCCTGTTATAAGTAAACTATTAATATTTCTGTAAATTAGTATGAATTAAAATATTAAATATTGTATGTCTTTGTAAATTGTTTCTCTTATTTTTTTCGTAATGTGGTACGTATTCCGTATTTTTGTAAGGAGGACGAAATCAGCTTTTCTACGATATAGCACTCAACCTACGGTTCTATTAAAACAAATTCAAGATAGTGGCAATACACTGAATGCTGACTTCATTCAAGTTTGACAGGACCTCTGAAAAACGAAAAATACAATCCAGTGCATAACCCTAAAATTCTATAATTATACGTTCAATCGTTTCAAAGAAAATAACTTGTTGTCAGACTTTCTCGCTACCCAGTATATATATATATATATATATATATATATATATATATATATATATTATATATATATATATATATATATATATATATATATATATATATATATATATATATATATATATATATATATATATATATATATAATATATAGGTCTATAGCCATTCACATCCTATGCGTCAGGTTTGCCACAGTTTGATACACTTCATATTCAGTATCAACAGAAGGTTGTAGATGTTAAGCAGAAATTATCAGTTAAATATCTTGGTATTACGCTTGATCCGCATTTGAGATGGAAATGTCATGTTGAGAGTTTGGTCGGAAAACTTAGATCGCTTCTACCTCTCTTCGGAATTTGTAAGGGATTCTGTAGTATGGATCACCTGAAGATTATATATCATGCACTCGTTGGATCAGTGATCGAGTATGCTATTCTGGTGTGGGGTGGTGTGGACGGTGTTCACTTGAGAAAATTGGAGGTTGTTCAGAAGAGATTTCTAAAAATCATCTTTAATAAACCAATTATGTATTCATCTGATGCACTGTTCCTGGAGGCAGGGATAATGGATCCCAGGCAGACATACTGTGCTAAGCTTCTTTTATCACAGTTTCATAACTGCTCTAAATCTGAACTTACGTCACATGGATATGACACCAGAAGGGCTGATGCTCAATATAGGCTGCCTGCTGCACACAAGAGTGTCTTTCAGAAGTGTTTCATATATCTGGCTCCAAGAATCTTCAACAGGCTTCCTCGTGAGATTCGTGCAACAGTTTCTTTCATGTTGTTCAGGAGGAAGGTTCAAAATTGGATTAGCTCACAATCACGATCAATCATAGCAGACTTAGTGGAACTTAAATCGTTCTAGAGTAATTATACTTATGATGATGATAATTATCGGAAAGCAGTCTGAAGGCATTATGTTCACCGGTTCGAAGAGAATTGTGTTTTATTAAACCATACACAAGGACTTGTCCTTTCATGGTCTATTCAATTGAATGTTTGTTATGAATTATGTTATATTACTGATGCCTTTTCTCACTATGTTTTTCTATTAATATGTATTGACTACTAGTCTTGTTCTCTGTTTTTGCATTCAATAAATTTATTATTATTATTATATATATATATATATATATATATATATATATATATATATATATTATATATATATATATATATATATATATATATATATATATATATATATATATATATATATATATATATATATATCATCATTTCATAATTGTCTTGGAAATAAGACTTAGTTAAACTGGAGATTTATTTGTGTTTGTTTTCTATCACCTATTCCAACGTTTCATCATTTTTCAAGGACATTATAATAGTGACACTCATCTAATCAATTTAACACCACAGACTCCGAATGAATTCACATTAACAATTGTTATTAGCTTTTTACCCACCTTTTCACTGTACTTTAATAGCGGCAGGCCAAAATAGTCCGAGACTGGTCAAGAATGCTTGCCTTCCTAATTGGATATTCTATATTTTTTACTCCAGTTCTCCCAAAAAAATATTTTAAAATCATATAATTTGAAAAATCCACCGGATAGTCACAGAATACTTATATGAAAATCAGTCAGGCCTGTAAACGGACACCAAAATTTTGAATCAGTCATACACGCAGCTTATTAAACTCGTCTTCCTAGGGAGGTAAGTGATACTTTATCTCAAATCAGTTTCATAATGGATTACTTACCAAAAAAGGAGTAGAAAAAGATGAATGGAACATAGTTTTCTGTTTTTTGACCCTTCAATTAATGAATTTTTCAAAATGTCATATTAATTTTCAAAAGTAATGATATATAAATATATAAATATATATATATATATATATATATATATATATATATATATATATATATATATATATATATATATATATATATATATATATATGCAGCGGCAGCCAACCAAATGAGCTGAAATTTAGCTCTGGGGAAGTTGCAAGGAGTTAGATGAGTGAAAGTTTTTTTTCAAAACAGTAGAAAAAATGTGAAAATTCATTATGAACCACATATCCCTAATTCACCCTTCTAGAACTTTTTGAAGGGTGTATGGGTCTAAAAAAACAAACACTCTCTGAATTGATTTGGAGAGTTCAACATTTTTACATGAATAAAGTTGATGCCTTTTGGAGGTATAATCATTTATTTTTATTCGCTGCCATTTTTATGCAGAGATTTCTTGTTTCATTGTGGTTTTCGAGATTTTGAGTACCTCCACTTCTGCAGATTGAGTTAGAGGATCTACAGCCATTACATTTATGTTAGAAAGCTGAACATTTGAAAGTAAAATCGGTTTAATATAGGGATGTGCTATTTGGGGATTACAATTATTTTCTTCCTTAGTCCCAACTTTTGTGTAGAAATTTCGTGCGTTTTCGAAGGTTTTCGAACTGTGCCATTGTTATGTGGATATGTCATACTTGTTCGAGGTTTCTAAAGTTTTGCTTACTGCCACAGCCCCATTTATATTTTTTTCACATACAAACTCTTATCCATCTGAGGCAATTTCTCCCAAATTTACTTAGGTTAGGAATTTGTATGCGAAAATAACAAAAATTAGGTGAAAATAGGATCTCTGTAGCTCACTCGTTTTTTATTTCATAAGGGAACTAACACCGAATCCGAAAGGGTCAGCGCATTTGGATCTATGTCATTAGCCAACATAATTATACAAAGTTTTGAACTACTGAATGTCATGGGATATATTAAACACCCAAGAGCAAGGTGGTACTCGAACTCACGTCTTATGTATACAAACGAAACTTCACTAATGTTCGTAGCGTGACGATATGCTGTCGAAATAAATTATGAAGAAATGTCATTTTATTATATATTGACCAGGTAACTATTAATTATTACGTCAAGTAATTGTAAAATGAGATTTTTATTATATTGATCCAGAAGCTACTGGAATTGTGTGATGCTACTTTGAAAATGTATTCATTATTAAATTAAACAAGAACATAAAAGTAACGTAAGAAGAACTGAATATAGAAATTACTATAGTAAAAACGAAGAAAGAAGAGGCGGAAATCAATGACAGAATGAAGGCGATAAAAACTTACCATGCAATAAATGGAAAATTCTTAAGGAGGAAAGAAAATACACGTGACACTAAAATGAAAGTGTACAAGACTTTGTCCATACCAATGTCGACATATGGATGTGAATCCTGGGAACTGACACGAAGACAAAGAAGCAAGATACAGGCCGCGGAAATGTACCTAAGAAGTGTAATGGAGATATTCAGAGAAAACAGAATACGAAATAAGTAATAAAAGAAGTACTAAATGTAGAATATATAATAGAATTTGTAAAACAACGGTACCACTACAAAGAATGAATAACGAAAGAGCAGTAAAGCAGGTATAGGGAGAAGAGAATTAAGCGAGGAAGACCGGGAGTGAAATGGAATACGAAGGTAGTGAAGGTGATACAAAAAAGAAGTTCGAGATGGGCGGAAGCAAAGATACTGGCAGGTGACAGGAGAAGATGGACAGATTTTGTATATAGACGTTGAGTGCATTTAAACCCGACACCTTAAGGTAAAAAGGTATGGGATGATATATAAATATGAATATATATATATATATATATATATATATATATATATATATATATATATATATATATATATATATATATATATATATGTTTGCCATACAAAAGAGGTTTTAAGATTAATATCTGAATTGGTAGTTTTTGATTCATGTGTTCGAAAAGAATGGTACATACAGTCTATGGTATTTACTTGGAATGTCTAATAGTTTTCTTTGAAAACAAGACTAGCTATATATTGCAGACCATAAATATGGGACAAGAACTCAAAATTTTAATCAAACTAGAATAGATTACCTAAACTGAAAAATATCCTTCTTATATGTGTATAAAAGTGTATTATAATTTACTGATTGAAATCAAGCGAATTACTAACTTTAATTTATTCAAAAACAGAATAAAAGGCATGCTTATTAAATTAGAATCCTACTCCCTGCTAGAGTATCTGTATTGATGTTTGTTTCATGCTCAGTAAGGGTGAGAAGTATTTTTGGAACTAGTTTTTTGAAACGGTTTAGTTGTATGTGAGGCATTAGATGTGCTTTACATGCTGCTTTTATTATGTATATATATATATATATATATATATATATATATATATATATATATATATATATATATATATATATAGAAAATTCAATACATTTCAATATAGCAAAACTTTTACAAGAATGTTGGAGTCAATTTATCAACGATTTATGTAATAAAATTCTTTAATGATTTTATTTGGAACAAAATTGAAAACTATGGAGTAGGAGGAGTATAAACCGTTTGAGGTACAATCTATATATGCAATATGACAATTTCTGTCAATTCATAGGATAAAACACTCATAATAAAGGCGACCGAATCAATGTACAAAATTTAGAATTTAAATTAGATATTTCAGAATATTATAACTCTGTAATATTTGGATACATTTAGAATTATTCAATCTATATAGTGCTTTTGTTGTTATATATTGACAAATTTTATGCCTAATTTAATCAGTAGATATTGATGATCAAAAAAGCTGATACTCTTTCTGATAAAACTATTGAACTATCAAGTTTTGTTTTCGTATCTAGAGTAAATGACAAGTTGAAAGCTGTGCTCAACCAAACCTGCCTTTCCAACACTGCTGCATTATGTCAGAATACATTATACGTATGATGTATCCTGTCCCCACATCTTGATTTCCTGTATTGTAATATTGTATAGTGTGATGCGTAGCCGAGAGGCAAAAACGATAAGCCGATGAAAGAACGTTGACTTACCGACGAAGTAAAGGGATCAAACAAACACATGCTGAATGACGAGTTCAACTTTGAAAATACTCTAACAAATACCTTTATAATCGACAAGCGCTCTCTGATATCTGAAATAGAGAGCCGTTTATCATCTGAATTTCCAATAGCTAATTTTTTCTTTATTATGTATATGTTATACAACATACAAGCCAAAACAGTAAGTTCTAGACAATAGAGTTTGAATATATTGCCTCATGTATACGATTATAGATTTTAAGTAGTATTTTATCCTATAAAATATATACTATTACAGTGTATCGAAGGAAAGCAGTCAGGTGTGGGAGTAGTTTTCCCATCCGTTTTAGGCCTCCTAGACCATGATTTTCAAAAATTCTTCATGTCCCATATATAATATATATATATATATATATATATATATATATATATATATATATATATATATATATATATATATATATATATATATTTATATATATATATATATTAATATAAATATTTATATATTTATATATTATATATATATGTATATATGTATATATGGATATATGTATATATGTATATATAGGTATATATATGTATATATGTATATATAGGTATATATATATATATGTATGTATATATATATATATATATATATATATATATATATATATATATATATATATATATATATATATATGTATATATATATATATGTATGTATGTATATATATATATATATATATATATATATATATGTATATATATATATATAAATATATATATATATATATAATTTAATTCAATTTGAGATGTTGTCGAGGGAGGTCGGTGCGGGCGATGCTCCTCAGAAAGAATTGAATAAATGCGGTTATTGCAAAAATGGAGTTGTTAAAACTAGTGTAAATTGTTCAGACTGTTGTAAAGTTTACCATTATAGTTGTGCCAGTAAAGTTAGGAAATGTTGTGATTAAGAAATTATATCTTCTATGCTGAAGAATAAAACTGGAGGTTTATTATTTGTAAGTATGTATATTTATTGTTGTTGTTATACTTTGTAGGTATGCATATCCATTACTATTTACTACTGTTAAATTATTATTGTTATTACTGTTAAATGAATATTGAACTTGCGAAATACTACCTTATCGACCTAAAGAATTCCAGATAAAAATTCTCTATATTCCCCAAATATGCCCAACAAATTCTCGCATGTCGTGAACGCCGTTTTGTTTATCGAACTCAGGTTATTGCATTTAATTTTTTTGGGAAATTGGCATTTTTCTGTTATTATATCAAAAAAGCACTTTAGCGGCATCACTTAAAATTTGACATATCACAAATAAAATGGATTTGATGGAGAAATAAATGCTTTTTCCAACGGGACTAACTTGGTTGAAATCCATTCAGTCGTTCAGGAGTTACAGTTGTTTATTCAAAAAAACATTAAATCACCGCTCACTATTTCATTTCAATAGATGCGTCAAAAAGTGTTAAGCAAAAATTACTCGAATAAATCTAAAATTAAGAAAGGAAATAATTTTGTGGTACATTTACAAGGTGTATTTCAGAGAAATATCACTTTGAAAGTTTTAGATGGCGGTTACGCCCCCTGGCGTTCATCTTGGAAAACTGCAAATAATTTCCAGGATTTTCTGTTGGCCACAAGATACAGCACATTGCATTCTTATCTGGCCACCCGGTACATATATATATATATATATATATATATATATATATATATATATATATATATATATATATATATATATATATATATATATATATATATATATATATATATATATATATATATATATATATATATATATATATATATATATATATATATATATATATATATATATATATATATATATATATATATATATAAATATATATATATATATATATATATATATATATATATATATATATATATATATATATATATATATATATATATATATATATATATATATATATATATATATTTAAGGAAAGTATAAGGGTATTAAGACTCTTTTGGATCTCAGTGGTACTCTTTTATTATAGGCCAAGCTTTCGCAACCATTTATTGCTTCTTCATGGCATCTAAAATTTCAACGAATATTATTTACTAAGGTGTTATCAAAACGAAGACATAATCATGATATAAATTAGTCTCTCACCAATAGTGAGATTAAACTGTTGGTTCCACTGTGATCAGTCATATATTATAAGATAAAACACATGAAACCTTAAAACTGACTCTAAAATCATTCAAAACCTCATTTTCTAAATATCGCCTTTTTAGGTTATTAAAATTATGATGCGGGTCTATTCTTACTGTCATTGATCTCAGACTTGTTTCTTGTTTATTCGGTCTTAGTACTACTCTATTTATCCATTGGACCGTCATATCTATATTAATCTTTGTTACTTAATGTAGATTTGAAAAGTAGAAAGGAATAAATGCTACTCAATTTTTGTGTATCAGTTTTTTTGTTGATTCTAGTATCTTCTTTCTTTATGTGAATCATCTTCTGGATTATTCGTTTGACCACTTAATAGATTTTGAGAATGTAGAAGTACTACGAAAAGAAAATAATTACAACAAACAAATAATCCAGGAGATGATTCACATAAAAAAAGAAGATACTAGTTTTAACAAAAAAACTGTATATATATATATATATATATATATATATATATATATATATATATATATATATATATATATATATATATATATATATATATATATATATATATATATATATATATATATATATATCTATATATATACACATATATATATATATATATATATATATATATATATATATATATATATATATATATATATATATCAAAATTTGGTTAATTCAGTCAAAATTTGGGCATCTCCAAACTTTGGACCTTTTGAAAATTAATTGTGATCAACATATCCGAAATTCAGTCTAATAGGGCTTTGGTGGGTTTATGCAGCTTAATAACTGTGTTTTTTAAGATTTTTTAAAGAAATTCCTCCAAATTAAGCAGAGAGTAGTCAATTTTTTGAGTTAAGTTGTTATTTTACACCTCTTTGTCAGTATAAACCTTTTTCTCTGATCGCCGCCATTTTTATGTTATATTTTAGGTTTTGCGCTCCTCTACAGCTCCTCCAGATTGAGTTATAGTTAGAGGATTTGAACTTCTTAAGTGGATTGAGTTATTGTTATGGAAGTGCCCTTTGAGTAACTATTTTTCTCAACCTCCGTCATTTTAATATAAAGATTTCATGTTTTCTCGTAGCGGTGTTGCTCAACTCCAGAGCCCCTTCAAATTGACTAAAAGGGTTAAAAATGTTCATGTGATAAAAACAGAATCGACTTTAGTGACGCAGCTCTATCGCACACAGGTTTTTCCTGATTTGTTTATACCGATCCCGTCCCTGGATATATTGAATAATTCTTCCATTCATAACATCTTGAGAGTCGGTTCTCTGCAACTCGAAACGCCTCGTTCACACCCAAATACACATATCTGAATATGTTTTACATTCGATATTTCGATGTCGAAATAGGCCAACTGTTGTGAATTCAGATACAGCAATTAAATATCAATCTCATGGTATGCTTCTTTAGCTGTCTGAATTATCAATGAAATCTTGCATAAAAGTATACTTTACATAGATATATAAATAAATTTAATAATTCATATATATTCTCCATATTTTAAAAAATAATTTCTGTTGATTTTTGAAGAATAGTTTGAAAGAGTTCTATTTGTACATTCATTATATTCAGATTTAGAAGCGCATATGTCTGAATTTATTTTAAATGTGCATTGAGGCAGATCTCGAAGTTTATTTTGCATAAATCAAAAAATCTAAAGAAAAAAATCATTTGGCGACTTGAAGGTACATTTTCTATAGTCAAAAAGCTACTTTCTGAACTTGATTTAAAGATCCATTGAAGTTTATTCTTTGTAACTGAAAAACAAAATCATTTCAATTAGTAGTGGAAATATTGTTAGAATACGCTCATAATAACTTAAATTATCAACTGAATAATGATGAGAAGTAACGGATTATTATTTACCAGTGGAAATATATAAGTACCTACTATTAAAACATGTACCCCAGGCCAATTTCGATGGGATTTAGGGATATATGATACTTCCAGCATAGATAGCATCCTGGGCTCGAGACAAGTCTGAATAAGTATGAGACCCGCTTTTCGATACGGCAAGTAATTTTCGAGCTATAGTCAAAATTTTCTACTTTTTGAAGAGAAATTTTTTTAGTTTTCTAAAAACCAATCCATCACTGAAAACCAAACTGTCGAATTACATTTAGTTTTTGAGACATAACACAAACTTGATACTTTTCGTATGAAACATACACTATTTTGTTTTTTCCGTAAAACTACATGGTGAATTTCTTTTGAAATTATGTCATCACACGTAAGGTATTGATTATTAGTTTTTTCAATATTACACGTTTTTAATCCTTTAACTGCCATGTGCGTCAATCGGCGCACACGGCATCTGCACTGAACGCCATGTGCGCCATATTGACGCACACGTATAAGAAGTTTTATCCGCTTTGTATGTCTAAAGCGCGCACAGTTCTCGTATGTTTGTATGAGGTTATAGATAGCCCTGGCGTAGAAGAACTTTCACCAGAAATAGCCTGCAGAAATAAAGTATATTTTTTGTTTGGTTTAATTTTTTATTTAGCAATATATTTTATATGCGAAACTTAAAGTTATTAGGTATACGTGTTGATTTAATGAAGATTTCAACCCTATAGATCATACAAAAACAAATATATATTCATGATATTTTATGTAATTCATAAAAACATTCTTTGCACATATGCGGTTGCTCGGGACATCCTACACATACGTAGCGTACTGCCTTGGCCATCTGCATAGCATAATTTCTCCTTTGCGCATCAGAAAATCTAGATAAAACACGCAAAGACTCGTTAATCCACTAAATAGTGGTGGAGAAACACCCGAACGGTGCAAAAAGCGTTGCAAGATAAAGCACATTTGTGTGAGTAATAATGAACCACACAGCCCAAACCGATTTTTAGTTGCTCTTGCGCCGTGTGAGACATTTTGTCACACAAAAAAATATATGCAGTATCACCAAAAAAATCAATAAAAAATTACATTTTCTACCGCAGGCTACCAGTAGACACTAATTTGATACAATTTTAAAAAAAAATTTTTTTTGGCGTAGAGGCAGTTATATCTGAACTGCCATGGCAGTTAAAGGGTTAAAAATTACCATTGTTGTCTGCGACTTTGACATTGTCAACAAAAAGATATGCTATGGTAATTTTTGAAAACGTGAAATATTCAAAAAAACAACAATGAAAACCTTGCTTGTGATTCAAAGGAAATTTTAAGTAGATTTTATGAAAAAAATGAAATACGCAGTTTGTGTTATATCTCAAAAACTAAAAGTAATTTGACATTCTGGTTTTCAGTGATGTATTGGTTTTTGAAAAAACTAGAAAAAATACCTCTTCAAAAAATCGAAAACTTCGATAATAAAAAAGATATGGCGACTTTTCAAAAACGCAAACTTTTGAAAACAACTTGGCGTATTAAAAAGAGCTTTTCATATTCAAACTTGTCTCGAAAATCGAGCCCAGGACATTTCTACTCGTATTTCGCTATCTACGCTAGAAGTAGCTGTACCCTACAGCCTCAAATCAAATCAAATCAAATATGCTTTATTGTCTTGAAATTATAGATTTTATTGACAAAGCGAAAAAATAGTAACTAAATAAAACATAAAAATGAACACATCAATCAAAAAATATACAAACTAAACAATGTAATACCTAGAAATAAAAATCACACCACATTTCCATAAAAAATACATACAAACTTCACAATAAATCCTCCTCAATCGAAGCTGATGCCTGTGTTATTCAATTTGGTCATATCGATCAATCAATACTCAGAATAGTAGTCCTTTATATAGAGTAATAAGGTCTATCAAGAAAATAAGATTTTGTTTGTTTACGAAAATTGGTCAAGGAAGTTATACATTTTATTTCCTCTGGAAGGTGATTGTAAATTTTCTTAGCATTGTAAATGATGGACTTTTTTGTTAAATCAGAGGAAGGAATAGGGAGGTGAACATGATGTCCCGAAGATCTGGTGGAATACCCGTGCTGTCACACCAACCGTACGGCATGAAAATACTTATGATTCAAGCACACAGATTCAAGTAAATATAAAGAAGGAAGCGTCAAAATTCCATCTTTCTTGAAGTAAGGTTTGCAATGAGCCCTATTTTTCAGTACAAACATGTAACGAATTGCTCTCTTCTGCAATTTGAGAATAGTGTCAAGTTGTGAAGAATTACATGAACCCCAAAAGGGAAGACCATAACGAAGATGAGATTCAAACAATGCAAAATAGGCAATTCTTGTTGATGCCGTATCTAATTCACTTGAGATGGATTTAATGGCGAAACAGGCCGATGACAATTTTTTAGCTAAGACATGCACATGCTGTGAAAATTTGAGATTATTGTCGATAAAGAGTCCTACAAATCTGACAGAATCAACTATTTTAATGGCATGTTTCTGCAGGAATAGATCCTGGGAGTTATCTCTATAAAACAAGGCGACGGTTTTATCTACGTTGAAGCAAAGTAAGTTTGCATCAGACCAGGACTTAATCAATCCAAGATCAATTGTCATTTCAGAGTGCAGCGTCGCAGAATTAGGATTGCTCCAAGTAATATTCGTATCATCCGCAAAAAGCGTAATTTCTCCACTGATCTTCAGATACGTAATATCATTCATAAATAACAAGAAGAACAAGAATTCTATATTTTATTTATTGTTAGTAAGAGTTCATGCTTATCCACAGGACTCAAGAAGCTGGAAACGACATGGGCAAAGGGAGGCAGGAATAAAAGAGGATCATGGATCGGGCTAATCCAGCGGTAACTATATTGCACACGTTGACGAAATAATCATTTAAATCGTTAGGATTAGGTAAGTCGTCAACTGGAGATACAGACTTAATTCTTAAATCATTTATAATAGACCATGTTTCCTTGGAAGCGTTTTTAGAGTTAGATAGACGATCAAAGTAATATGCGTTCTTTGCAGTTTTTATTACATTTAGGTAAGTTCTTTTATACTTAGAGATGTAGTCTCAATACTTGAAAGCTATCGGAAATTTTTTTTATATGAAGAAGTGAACGCATACTTTTAGCCAAATTTCTTACACTGATAGACGCCCAAGGTTTATGCCGTTTAGGCTTAATAGGTCGAAGAGAAAAAGCTAAGTTGACGGCTGAAATAATTTTATCAAGAAAAATCCTGAAGTTGTAATCCGCATATCCAGGAATGATACTCCAGTCCGAAGAAAGGCAGAGTGTCTGGAATTTTGTGAAGTTACCCCTTGAATAAATCCTACCCCAAAGCCGACTATTCGCAGCACGGCTTCTGGAAACTGAAAATTCCGTAAATATCGCCTCATGATCCGAGAGACCTGCACTGATGACATTGCTTTTTAAAGAACCAGAAGGAAAGTAGGAAAGTTGAAAACAACGTATTCAATAGTGTTTGCTGAAGATTTTGTTAACCTAATTGACATGCATGGAAAGGTTAAAGAATTTAAAAATAGATATTACAGACCTTTGAACATCACAGACATCCGCGAAATCAAATACCATCGAAATTGCTACATAATAAAGAGAGGGGGTATATTGGGGATTTTTTCACAGGATAAATACAAGTGTTCGAAACCATGACCTCCCGAATGCTAAATAGTGGTGTATGAACACTAGGCTAATAGTAGATCAACTACTGCTAATGAGGCGTTGCTCAGCTGAATAATCCGATTTTCATATTTAGTAAGAAATTAAAATATAGCCTACCATATGAACTATTCATCTTCCAAAAAGATAAAATAAAATTTAAAACTGAGAAACAGACAGTTCATTTTATCGCGCACATAGCCAGTATGGTCCTATGAATCAAACTTTCAAAGGACCGAATAGAACTGCTGGATAAAATCTATGACGTTGGGTGAGAAAAATGTTAATACAAAATCAAACGTGAATTACATGATGGAAATCTGTAGGTACTAGTTATGCAAAATAACTCCAGAATCAAATCATCAAGTAAGTTCTTGGATTCTTGAGCACACTAACATAGTGATTAAAAACTCTACTCATACTCATGCTCTGGAATCCCACGCATCTTTATTCTATTATACGAGGTATGGCAATTTGAAACCCGGAATCGAGCTCCGAGGGGCAGCTAAATTAATTTTCGGCGAAATTTCGATCATAATCCTTCACAGTAGTCTCCTTGGAGTTCCACGCACCGCTTCCACCTCCGCTCCCACGCCTCGAAGCACCCACGGTAGTCGTCTTCAGTTAGGGTGTTCAGCGCCACCGTCGCAGCTTCTTTCGCCTCCTGTACACCGCCGTGGTGGGTCCCCTTCAGGTACTGCTTCATCTTTGGGAATAGGAAGAAGTCGCAGGGAGCGAGGTCGGGGCTGTAGGGGGGGTGCGGCAACGTTGCGATGCTTTATTTGGCTAAAAACTCGCGAATTCGTATCGACGAATGTGCAGGTGCATTGTCATGATGCAAGAGCCAACCATTCTCCGCGAGTTCGGCCTACGCGGAAAATACGGGGCCCTCAGCCGCTCAAGGACACCTTGGTAGTCACAGTCCGTGTCACTGTTTGTCCCTCTGGAACGTATTCCCGATGAATTACGCCTTTGATATCAAGAAAATTACGAGCATGGACTTTCATTTTCGATTTGGACATCCTGGCTTTCTTCGGGCGCTCCCCCCCGCGTTCCACCCCACTGCTGACTCTGTCTACCGCGTTTCGGGGATCGTACTCGAATATCCAAGATTCATCTCCGGTTACCACAGTACTCATCCAGTCCCTCCCATCTGTTCTCAATTTTCTCTAAAAGGTCACTGCAGAATGGACATTCGACAAGGTGTTTTTGGTCCAACGTGAGCATTTTCCGGCACCACCATCTTTGCACAAATCTTTCTCATGTCTAGCTCCTCGTGTAAAATCTGCCTAATGGTTTCCTTATTGATGTTTAACTTGTAGGACAACTCTCGGAGTGTTAACCGAACGGTCTGATGTTACCAACGTGCGCGATACGATCGACATTGGTGGGGGTACGAGAGATGACGGCTGCGCCCGGCCTCGGATCGTCCTCTATCGAAAAAACAGTCCCTCCCTGAACCGCTTTGCCCACTCGAACACGGCAGTTTTCGACAGAGAATCATCTCCATACACGTCTTTAAGTTTACGAAAGATTTCCGCGGACGGAGGTTTCGTTTGTTTTAACCAAAAATTCGATAAACCGCGCGTTGCCCTTTAATTAGGTCACTCATTTTCGCGACGTATAGAAAAAACCTTGCTTTACAAAAACACGCGGGAAACACAAACTAAACGTGATACCGCGTTCAAAATTTAACTGGTACTACTGAAGAGTCCCCTCTTTCGAACGAGACCAGAACGCGCCGGCTGGTGTGTTTAGTTCGGGAGATATCGGCCGATTCCGGGTTTCAAATTGCCATACCTCGTATACATTATATTACATAGTTATTTCAAACTTTAAAACTAAAAATCTAACAAAAATAATTTTATATTAAAACAATGGTTAAATATAACAATTTACACATTTAATTATAATATATGTGTGAATTGTTATTTTTAACCATTGTTTTAATATGTTTATTAATTTACACCAAGTATCGGCCCAATCAATCCAAAAAAAATAATTTTAAATTTCGATTCTAATTAAAACCAAAAAAATTAAGTATGTGTTCTTTCGATGGAATTCTACGTTTTCGGTCTTCACAGTGAATTGTTGGTTCTCAATATATTTGCCGGAGGGCCCTACGGTTTTACATCCTTATAGTAGTTAAGCCGCGATTTGTAATGGGAAAAAATTAGAAATATGTCAATTCACTCCGAGTCAAGGACCAACCTAGTTAGTTGGGTACGTTAGGTATGCTGGCTAGTATTTGGGAGGTCTCGGGTTCAAACCCCTTGGCCGACTGATGTGCCATGAGTTTTTTTCAGAGTTTTCCTCATGGTAATTTAAGTCACTGCTTGCAAACTTACAAGGCGAATGCTGGGCCAGTATTAATCCTCTGAACCCTACCCACACTTCCTATGTTCCATAAATATCCCGTCTCACCTATCCTTAATGCACTTGTACATACAAGTGTATCCTCTGATCTGGCTGAAGGAGTTAATCCCAAACTCAAGCTGACCGCCTCCCTGACACATACTTCAGGGAGGAATGAAACACGTGTGTTTCCTTTTTTTTTCCTTTTTTCGAGTCAAGGAAGCTGCACTGAAGAGATCTGGTAAGATCAAAACAGCTGTATGCAAATCTTGAGTCGGAGTGACTTGACATTTTCTATAATTCACTGTTGCAGATTTCGCGACGAGGAATACATATAACCAGCTACCTTGGAAGAGTGCTCGATAATTTTGAATTATTGAAAAAGTTTCCTCGTTCACTTTATGTAATCTATTATAATAATAATAATAATAATAACAAGTCACAAAATAAAATAATGAACTACAAATTGTTCCTAATACATACTATCATAGTATGATGTTGATACGTTAATACGTTAATGGGCAAATGAATATACAATAGAACAGCCAATCGTGAATACAAAATACAGATCAAAAATACAAACAAAACAGACGTCAACAATTACACAAGACAAAAAGTGTCATCATAAAATGCACATGTCTCATTTTCAAAGGAAAGCATCTCTGTTTTTAACCAACAAATAGTATTCTTCAAAACTATATACTGGGTTATCAGTCAAGATATTTAGCAAATTGTTCCTAAAACTTTTAATAGCACCATCACGAACTTCCCGTGGCAGTGCATTATACAATTTGACTTCTTCATTTTTTATTCTAGACAGCCTACTATATGGTATCACTAGCTGGTTTTTATGTCTTGTATTGTGGGAATGAACATCTGCTGCCACGACATATTTTTGTATATTTCTCTTGTCAAAAATTAACTTTGTATAAACCATGATGCCATATAAAGTCATGATCCTCAATGATTTGAAAAAGGGCCTACAAGATGAATCCGACGGTATATTTACTATTGATCTTATATATGACATTGATTATGTTCGTTCCAATAGTATATTTCTCATGAATTGATTCTCAATGTTGGTAAAATTCTCATGTCTCTAAACTGAGGAGAGGAAGGCCGGAAGGTTAGAGAATTGTTTATTTGCGCCCAATATTACTGCAGCAAAATGAGATGAATAAAAAGTATTCCTTTATATTTTCAGCACATAACTTAAATACATATTACTGGTTAAGTAGCAATTGTCCCTTGATATAAATACATATCATAATTAGCATAATAATTCATTCCAGGAAATAACATTCATAGAATATGGAATGAGAATCATTTTGATAATTACTATAATTAAGAGTGAAAAAGAATTGAAATTATCAGAGGCAGAGAAATACTTGAATAGGTAAATTTATTGTTGATAGTACGATCATAATATACCTTTCAATTTAAAATTGAGTAAACTGGTGTTAAGACATAAATTATTACATTATTTAGTTGCTAGTAATCTGCTTGATTCTTAAGAATCTGAAAAATCAATATAATTTAGATGTATTAGAGTGTTAAACCGTATTGAATTCTGCTATGACAACCAATTCGAAGGTTGTAAAAAAAAATTGAAAAAAAAAAAAACCATTTGATATACCTACTTAATATTTATAGGTTTTCCGCTTCATATTTTCCTATTTCATACCTTAACTATGCTTAATCTATGAGAATTACTATTTTTAAGTTGTTTTTAACTGGCAGCGTCCGAAAGTGTGACGTTTGGCGAGACGTTTATATACTTCAAATATCCGGTGAACTGTTATTTATAGTCCTTCTAGAATTAGATCACTCACCTTGCATTTAGTATCTACACTTGGGTTAAGTTTAGATATTTCTCTCTCATTCAGATGTGTGGATTGTAAAGAGGCAGGCACACAGCGCTGTGTTTACTGTGTTTTTTAATTCATATTCTGAAACATGCTATGGGCATCTACGCCTAGAGCAATCGATGAAACAGATATAAAACCGAGACTATTAGTTATGAAAAGAAGAGAAATCCAAGATATATACCAACCAGTATTGCGAGACTCCATTCCTCAACATTCAACAAAATTCTAGGGATTTTTTAGTACTCAATGGTTTTCTGACTTAACTGTGCATGAATGAAAAGCTAGAGTAATACTTGTCTTCAAATAAATACAAAAAAAAAAGAACATGTTCCTAAATTTTTGATTTAAGGAGGAATTTATGAATGAATATGAATTTGAAATGTGAAATGTTGTTTATCACAATCGATGGAAATTGATAGACAGACTGTTTCGCCCTTATCGGGGATTATATTAACATTTCTAATATGTACCGTCTAAGGTACATGGAGATATTTCGATGCTTCGTGAACTCTTATAACCAGAACCGCTAGGAAGTTTGTTTGATTAGTTTCAAATAAATGTCCTAGTTTCACTTAATTTTATAACCACGGTACGTGTCTCAATAACAAGAAAAATTCTTACTTATATATATATATATATATATATATATATATATATATATATATATATATATATATATATATATATATATATATATATATATATATATATATATGTAAAGAAATGAATGAAACATCACATATTCCGAAAAATTTCATTAAAGCCGTTAACGACACGACAGATAGCACCATATAGTTATTTATGTATCAAGTGCGTTATATAGATCATAACGCCCGATGGACGTTAGGATCTAGTAACGCACGTGGTGCATACAAGATTTTATTTTTCACGGAAAAATTATTTTATTATAATGAAAAATCGAATTTAAAATCGGTTCATTGCTCCTATACTTTCCATTTTCCTTGTCATAGTTGGCATGTCATTTGTTGATATTTTGAAGTTTGTGAATATTTTTGTCATCATATTTAGTGAATGTCATTGCTGCTTTCTTTGTGTAGTCTTATAGAAATAATGGAAATGAAAATGAATTTACCCAAGAATATCATAGAAAATGCTGCCAAAACTGCGAATAATTCAATGCCGGAAAAATCCAGAGTCGTATACGACAAGGATTATAAAGTATTTAATCAATGGAAGTTGCTTCATTTCTCCTCGTACAAAGAGCGGGCGTTATGATCCATATTGCCCGCTCATTACGCCCTGGGGCATAATGAGTGTATTTATATCAATCTAAGGTAAAATCAACAAATAATATACAAGTGAAAAATAAGATAACAAAGATTCCTGCAAAACAAACTTCGATCGAATAACCGAATCCAATCACTGGTTATATACGAACACCAAGTACTTCAGATGTTCTTCTAATTCAATATTTCGAAATGACTCCAAATTTTTTCACTTTCATAACAATCATTTCTTATAGAATAGGTTTGATAAACATATGTTTATATTTTTAAGTTTCGATTAAGGAAAGTTTTGCTTGAGGAATTGTTTTGAGAAAGTCACGTGTTTCGTGACAAAACGTCAATAATTGCATGATGAATCTTGTTCGTCTCCTTCCAACAACTACTGTACTGAAAAAATTGAAAAATATACATACATACTTGGATGCAAGTTGTGAAAATTTCTTAATCATACATTTTATTTCCTTACTTTTCGAAATTAATGTATAAGTGAATAAATTTTGTGGAGAAAAGAAATTTTATTTTGAGTGTTCAGATTTCAAATCAAAGTGGGTCATACAATTTTACATGTAGCTCTACTACTAGTGAGGTAAAAAATAGGTGAAATCCCCACATTCATTTGAAGAATAATAAATTTGTGAACAAGTTTCTGAAACGAGTAACTGATTTGAAAAAGAAAAGTTGTTGAAGTTGAATTGGGCCTGTGGAAATTTCTTTTTGAAATTCCAGGGCGGTATTATCTTGTTGAATTGGATCTCCAGTTCAATTAGATATTACTTGGTTGGGTGGGATACATTTTTTGAAGTCTATTACATCGAGACCCTAATTTTTATTTTTTTATTTTTTTTTGGGATACTATCCTTTTTACGTTTCTTTGAGTTTTTCAACAAAAATTTGTCTAACAACTGATAGTAACTCATGAATGAACTGATTAACTAATTGTGAAGTTAACTGATTTGACTACTTTTGATTAACTTTATATGAATATACCTTTTGTCTCTTAATTTAGTTGTTGAGTGTATCTTTTGCTGAAATATACTGACATATTTATCTTACCTTAAATTTACCTGTATGTCAATACGAATTTTTAGCACGTTTTGGTTTTGTGTGCAGTAATCTGTTACGGCATAAGCTGTGAATTTTTTTATGTACGCAAAATTATATTGACTCAACAACTGTAATTTGTAACTGAGATTTTGTAACCTATTAGTGACTTATCTATTACCTATTTTGACATTAATTACCGGATTTGACTTAAGTTGTGTTCACCTATTTTTGATTTGAAGGAATTTAGTTCCTATACATATATTCGTCTTTACCTGTGACAGGTTGTTTAAATGGTGAATACAACACTAATATTTTTAGATTTAGAGGAAAAATACAAATTCCGAATTTATAGATAGCACAGAATCACTTGGTTTATTTCATTCTGCTTTTATATTCGTTGGGCTGTATTCCATGTGACCAGCGTTCGAGCTTATGTATAGTAATTCCCGGGAAACTATCTATTATAAATAAGTAGGATGTCCGTTGTTCCTGATGATAATCGTCTACAGTGCCGTACACGTTCGATTTCAGTAAAATGCCCACATATTACAGACCCGTTGAGTATCTCATAAATGAAAGTTGCGAATATTTAAATATGAATGAAGAAATACTGATCAGAGAATTTCCACCGTCTATAAAACAAACTAGAATCAATTTTCAATGAAAAGACTACTCAAAGTATATTTTGTGAGTTTTTGTTAAGGTATGTATTGTTTATTTCCTGTTTTCATTCAATATCACTAAATAGAATTAATTTTTAATTAATATATCTGCCCTGAATAAGCAAGGAGATAATTCGCTTCATACAAAAATGTTCATAGCAAAAAATTGCTAAATCAGGATGCTGCTCACCTGAATATTCTTATATATATATATATATATATATATATATATATATATATATATATATATATATATATATATATATATATATATATATATATATATACATACATATACATATATATATATATATATATATATATATATATATATATATATATATATATATATATATATATATATATATATATATATATATATATATATGTATATATATATATATATATATATATATATATATATATATATATATATGTTGGTGTGTGTGTGTGTGTGTGTGTTTATTACTTTTAGCCACATTTATAAAATTTCAAAAATTGAACGAAGAAAACAAACAACAATATTCATTTCATTTTTGCGGCTGAGGCCGTCTTTAGTTGCTTATTAATAATTGTTTTTTACTCTTATAGCAGCAGTCTAGTCTGCTAATGATACATGGTAAGTAAAACCATAGAAACCCTTACTCACGTAATGTAATCACTTGATTTGTAGATTTGTCTTTAAAAACACATTATTTCGACTATGATTAATTTATAAATTAATTAAAAATAAATATAATTAAGTCGATTTCAAGTTCTATTGTTAATACACTCGTTAAATTGATAAATAAATCATTGAGTGAAAAGGTTTTTCCCTCTATCCTGAAAAAAGGTATCATAGTTCCGGTGTACAAGAAGGGAGATGCATCCTTGCCAGACAGTTACGGGCAAATTTCGATTCTTTATGGAATTTCTAAGCTGCTGGAGTTTGTTTTTCATTCACAAGTTGTTGATTACCTTGAGAACAATAATATGATTTCTTCGAAGCAGCATGGATTTCGTAAAGGTAAGTCAACGGAAACTGCAACTGTTGACATGTTTAATATAGTCTATAAAAAGCTGGATGAGGGTTTGATTGTTGTCGTGTTGTTTTTTGACCTGACTAAGGCGTTTGATCTTATGTGCCCAAATGTTGCTCTGGATACGTCTTATAATCTTCGCTTGCGAGGTGTTTGCTATGATTGGTTGAAGTCTTACTTAGAGGGTAGAAATGTGAGAGTACGGGTGGGAGACTGTGTGTCTGGGGAATGCAAGACTACATTAGGTGTTCCACAGGGGGTCGATCCTAGGACCGTTGTTGTTCATGAACGACTTACCTGAACATATTAAGGAGGGCAATGTTTTTATGTATGCAGATGATACCTCAATAGTGATATCGGGATCGACATCTGTGGAAATCGAGATAAAAATTGTTGAAGTGTACGATAGGATGGAGTCGTGGTGTCAGCGCAACAGATTAATTCTCAATGCGAGCAAAACAGTGCAATTACAGTTGCATAATGGTAGGCTATCACGTGTTTACCAGTTTAATGTTGTTGACGAGGAGACCCGATATTTGGGTTGTTTTCTTGACTCAGAATTGAGGTGGGAGACTCATACGAATCATGTTTGCAAAAGACTGAATAGCGGATATTTTGCTCTTCTTCAGCTGAGGTCCAGTATGGCACTTACAGATCTTGTAGGTGTGTATCATGCTATGGTTCACACGCACCTCACTTTCCACACATTATTATGGGGTATATCAACTGGTTGGAGGAGGGTATTCATTGCACAGAAGAGAGTAATTCGACTCTTGTTTAGCCTTCATCCTACTGAGTCTTGTAGGAGGTATTTCGTTGGCCATGGTATACTCACTCTTCCCTCGATATTCGTCCTCAAAGTAGCAATGTACGCTATACAGAATTTTGCCTCTTTTGCGAGATTGGGTGCCTCATATAATACAAGAAATGATTCGAAATTACTTTTTCCTAAGCATAAGAGTGCGTTGTATGAAAAGAGTCCCAAATATGTGTCTGTTACTATTTATAATAAATTGCCATCATTTATTACTAGCATAAGTATTATTGTAAAGTTCAAAAAAGCGCTGAAGCGTTTTCTACTAGGTCATGCATTTTATTCATTCGAAGAGTTTTGTTCCACATAGTCCTGTGCTGGTGTTTGTAACTTATGTTGTAGATATGTGTTAGTATGTTTTTATTTATATGTGTATTCTAAGATTCTATTTATACATTATTATGACGTACACATGCTTGTTTCAGCCAACGTACGAATAAAATTTGTTATTATAATTATTATTATTATAAAGATTGTGGTAACGTTTCATCACAAAATTCTTGACTCGTATCAAATAAAATTATAGAGAAAAATATTATTTGTGATTGTGACATATATTAACTTAAAAATTAGCAAAGTCAATAATTAATTGGCTCATGATAAAAAACATTCATGAAAAAAACTTCATAACCACTTATTTATAATGATAATTTATTTAAAATCGAATAAAATTTCTACAAAATTAACTAGTATTTAAATAACTCTAAGGGCAGACATCAACTATAGCTGCTGCACGAAGTAAACATTTAAAATCGAGTATAAAATACTGTAATGATAAATATTACCCCTTTGTACACTTTGTCCTTCAATTTTTCTTTAAAAAATTATTTGAATTCAAGACACTGTTCATACCTTCAGTGATCAAATATTTATATAAAAGCGCATATTTTGACCATAGTAGATAATATAATACAGTCTGGTTATATGAATAGATACACTGATATGAGTTCAAATACCGCTCACAAGATCATTTACTATCATCCAGTAATGTAGATATTGAGTAAACAAGATGTGATACTCTTTCAATCGGTAACTTCACGTGTGAATATTTTTTAAATGAGTTGAAATCAGTAAACATTATCTGAAAAGTTGTACAAATCTATTGGCTGTTTGCTTTATCCTTCCTCACGAGATAATGATACTAGTTGGGTAGATAAAAACCTGGAGGCAATATTCGTTTGGAAATATCCTAAAATCTTTTCCAGAAAACAAATATTTCAAAGCCGAAAGAATTCTCTCAATTTTTAATGAAAACTCCATTTGTACTTCGTGCTATTCCGCTGCATTTTCAGTCGTATTTTATCCCATGAAATACATACTATTGCAATGTATCGAAGGAAAGCAGTTATGTGCGGGAGTAGTTTTTCTATCCGTTTTAGACCTCCTAGACCACGATTTTCATATATATATATATATATATATATATATATATATATATATATATATATATATATATATATATATATATATATATATATATATATATATATATATATATATATATATATATATATATAAATATATATATATATATATATATATATATATATACAGGGTGATTCACGGTGGATGGCACATTAGACGTTTCTGGTGAACCATACAACGGATCCCTTTGAAAATTCAATGGAGCGCATAATCGGACATTCTCTACCCAACTAAAATATTTTTGGTAATGCGGTGTTGCCACTTCTATAAGAAAGTAGTAGAAACTTTGATTTTTCAAATAGAACTACCTGTATATTATATTATTTTTAGAATCTCCAACAATTTTCTAACAACTTTCCAGAATATTACCCTATACCTATCTATTACCGTTTTCGAAATAAAAATTATTAACTCTCTTATCTTTGAGCTAAGAAATACAATGATATCGAAATTTCGGATTAAGTTTGTTAATACCTAGGGGCTTCCTACACTTTAGCCCAATTTTCGTTATTTCAATACAGGGTGATCAAAAAATACAGTTATTTCGTTAGCTTGGAAAAGTGACTATAAGTTGGTTATTTCAAATGGAATATTATTACAAACTCAGAAAGCTGCTAGAATTTCCTTTTTATCTATGTATATCATACCTATACCTAACTAGTCAAGTTTCGGACTTATGAGCACTCATTTGTGAAAATGTTCCTTGAACATGGTATCCCCTTGGTATTTGCTAAGCATGTCATGATTACCTACTATTTGACAGTAATGTTGTGACAATCTACTAATAATATCGAAACTTTCATCACTTCAGAAGTTGGAAATACCTCCAGAAACGATGGAAAAAATTTATTCAAATGAAGTTCTTATGAATTTGTTTATTATTTTTGGACAGTGTGATGAAATTATCAGCAGGACATAGAAAGTTCAATGAAATGTATCCGAATCTACCGCCAATGAACCTCAAGAAATTTATACGAATTCAGAATAATTTCAAAATGTTAGGATCAACTTTAGAAGCACTAAGAAATGTACATCGGCCCGTAACTTCCGAAGACAACCAAATTAATGTCCTATCATATTTTCATGCATTTCCGGAGTCATCGATAAGAAGTGCTGAAGAAGATTTTGGCTTAAAATATTCATCTGTTCAAAGAATCTTGCAAATACATAACATGCATGATTACAAATTCACCAAAATTAAAGCAATGAAGCCTCAATACCCTCAACAGAGAGTTGAATTTTGTGAAATGATGTTGGTACGCATTCAAAAATATCCATTTTTTTTAAAATAAAATGATTTAGACTGATGAATCAAAATTTTCAAGAGAAGAAATTTTCAATAGAAAAAATTGTCATTTTTGGTTCAGTGAAAATTTCACAAAAGAAGCCGTATATCATTCGTATTTTTCTTGAGGTTCATTGGCGGTAGATTCGGATACATTTCATTGAACTTTCTATGTCCTGCTGATAATTTTATCACACTGTCCAAAAATAATAAACAAATTCATAAGAACTTGATTTGAATAAATTTTTTCCATCGTTTCTGAATGTATTTCCAACTTCTGAAGTGATGAAAGTTTCGATATTATTAGTAGATTGTCACAACATTACTGTCAAATAGTAGGTAATCATGACATGCTTAGCAAATACCAAGGAGATACCATGTTCAAGAAACATTTTCACAAATAAGTGCTCATAAGTCCGAAACTTGACTAGTTAGGTATAGGTATGATATACATAGATAAAAAGGAAATTCTAGCAGCCTTCCGAATTTGTAATAATATACAGGGTATTCCATTTGAAATAACCAACTTATAGTCACTTTTCCAAGCTAACGAAATAACTGTATTTTTTGACCACCCTGTATTGAAATAACGAAAATTGGGCTAAAGTGTAGGAAGCCCCTAGGTATTAACAAACTTAATCCGAAATTTCGATATCATTGTATTTCTTAGCTCAAAGATATCAGAGTTTTTAGAGGTCTTGATTTCCGACGAAAAAAAACGAAAATAATTTTTATTTCGGAAACGGTAACAGATAGGTATAGAAAAATATTATGGAAAGTTGTTAGGAAATTGTTGGAGATTCTAAGAATAATATAATATACAGGTGGTTCCATTTGAAAAATCAAAGTTGCTACTACTTTCTTATAGAAGTGGCAACATCGCATTACCGAAAATATTTTAGTTGGGTAGAGAATGTACGATTATGCCCTCCATTGAATTTTCAAAGTGATCCGTTGTATGGTTCACCAGAAACGTCTAATGCGCCATCCACCGTGAATCACCCTGAATATATATCCGCCATAGACTTTTTTTTCCGTGGTGTTGGAAAAATTGCGGAACTCCACAGCTACTGCAGATTTAGTTAGAGGGTTGAAGTTTGGTACCTACGTACATTGAGGTTATGTTTACTTAAAATTAGGGATGCACCGGAATTCCGGCGGTACCACTAATTCCGGCCGATCTGGCCAGTTGGCCGGAACTACCGTTCCGGCCGGATCGCTTTCCGGCCGGAATTCTCGGAACTTTTTGGAAATGTTTAAGTTTTAAATTTCTAATATAATTTAAATTCAAATATATGCAAAAATAAAGAAAATTATTTCAAGGTTTTTTTTAATTCGTGCCTACTTACCTATTGTTAAGTCGTTAATTAATCACAAATAATTTTTTTTTTAACAAAATAAATTTTCTTTCCAAAAATTACAAAATATAAATAGTAACTGAAAACATTATTAACAGCCAAATTCTATCAGCAAAAATAACAGCCAAATTCCCTGTCATGGATAAGTCTTATAAGATAAGTAGGTATTCAGTTTACATAAAAAATTAGAGTGAGAAACTTAAAATTAATTATTATTATATATTAATAATTTTTTTATTATTGGCAGGTGGCTGCTATTCTCCAATTGAATGAGTAGAATTGTTTTAATTTTGTTAATGCTGATTAAAAATTGATATTTAAATAAGCAGTAATTTCTATCTAGGTAAAATTAATGTTAATTAACACTCTGCATACTGTAGATAGTTTGAAAAAAATAAATCAGTCAATTTTCACTGTAGATGATGAGATGGAATTATTTATTGAATTCAATTAAATTCACACATTAGTCTCTTCGAATAATTTTTTCATCTTTTGGACTGTAGTTTTCATGTATAGTTGGTTCTCGGAATGAACCGCGTAAAAGATTCGAAAACTCTAGACGTTTCGGCTCCTCTTGTGAAGCCATCTTCAGGAGAATGAGAAGGGGAAGAATTCAGATACGTGGCCTCAATCTGCCTACTCCACGAATCGAATTAGAATGAATCGGAAACAATACGATTGCGTGGTCTCAACCTGCCTACTTCACCAACCGTACCTACTGCTTCCTGTCAACTCTGAAGTCTCCACCTGCCTACTCTGCAAAGTCAACTGAGACAACGCAATCGTATTGTTTCCGATTCCTCCTAATTCGATTCGTATAGTAGGCAGATTGAGGCCACGTATCTGAATTATTGTCCTTCTCATTCTCCTGAAGATGGCTTCTCACAACGAGCCGAAACGTCGAGATTTTTCGAATCTTTTACGCGGTTCATTCCGAGAACCAAGTTTTTCATATATATATATATATATATATATATATATATATATATATATATATATATATATATATATATATATATATATATATATATATGTATATATATATATATATATATATATATATATATATATATATATATATATTGTCGTTTCGAAATGGTTTGACTAGAACTGTACAAAATATTTATGTTACAGGGTCTTAATTTGAAGCATAATGATTTGTATGAAATAACGAATTACTGAACTTTAAGCCTATCTTATACATTTCTATCATTTGTTTGAAGATAAACTACACTTTTCTGAAGATAACTGAAAAAGTACTCATTTTGATAAAGATTATCTAGCAAACATGAAACTAACGTAAGGCACTTATAATATCAATAACCAGGTGGATGAGGAATGTCAAAGGTAATAACAGTTAATGGGTAAGTAAGTAAATCTTATCTACAGAAGTGAACTCTTTTGAAAGTCGCTATAAACACTTTGTTACCCATAGTTTAACTGAACTAAATTCGGAAATCATATATATATA
Organism: Cynegetis impunctata; assembly: GCA_030704885.1. Lineage (NCBI taxonomy): Eukaryota > Metazoa > Arthropoda > Insecta > Coleoptera > Coccinellidae > Cynegetis > Cynegetis impunctata. The sequence goes on along the minus strand of JARQZK010002175.1, from coordinate 599,727 downwards.
TATATATTTATATATATATATATGTATATATATATAATATATAATATATAATATATATATATATATATATATATATATATATATATATATATATATATATATTTATTTATTGAAATCGATCGCCATGTGTATGATAAAGATAATAGACCGGGAGATGGTGACACAAAATATTAGGTCATTTGTACCAGTATGGCGGTTCTTCAGGGGTCTAGTTACGTAAAGGCAAAAAGGAAAATGATGGTCATAGCGCTGGCACCGGCGGCCCAATCGCGTGGGCATTAATCGAACGCGTCGGATAAATAACGAGTGTCGAACGATTTGTTCCACAAAAATGCTTGTATTTTCAGATAGCCGAAAAAAAAAAGAAGTAGGCAGTAGCGTAATGCCATACTTCTCGGGTGTGACTTACAGCCCGCCATACCGACGCGAATACATTAATTTAAATAAAACAAATCAAACATTTGTACCAGGCTAATTTTTGCATAGCTAATCATCGTAGAGTAGCCATTCTCGAAAATCACCTTGCCATACTTTTCTGACAGTTCCCAATGGCCGCCATACCACTGCAAAGGAGTAATTTTTTTTTCGCCAAACGATTTGTACCACCCTGAAACTTTTTCAACAGTTCTCTGTATGATCATGAATAGAAGTCTGATAATGCCATACCTGTGGGAGGTGGCGAATGTGAAGAATATTTTTTCAAAATCCTAAGATTTTATTCGTAATTCGAACGATTTGTACCAGTATGGCACTAATTTTTCCTGTGAGTTTGAGGTTTAACGAATATAAGTACAAAGCTTCAAACACCTAGGTGGCGGCAATCTTGTCTTATAAGCAGATGTTATGTTGTATAATATTTCTTATTTTTCAACACAAAAAAAAAAATTCCGAAAATTATTTTTTCGAGTATTGCACCACTTTGGCACTTTTTTCCCAAAGCATAGTTTTTTTTTCTAGTTTGGAAATGATTTGAAATGCCATATTGTTACAATTCGTTCCAATTTTTTTTTTCATATCTTGCTCGAGTGTGACTGTCTTCCGCTCCATAGTTACAGTATGGGATAATTTTTTTTTGTTTGAATTTTATCCAAATGAACCGAATACAATGATGCCATACTGTAACAAATCATTTTATGTCTTGTATCTTGAAAACGTGTCGAAAAATCAGGTTTTTCAAGTATGGCGCCACTTTTTCCCTCTACTAGAAGTATGGCAAATATAAGAATCGTCACATTGTATCGTATATAATTTCCAAAAATCCAGATGCCATACTAGTACAAATCGTCCAAATTTTTTTTTTCACCTTTTAGCTCAAGTCCGACAGTCGTTCGCCCCATGGTTACAATCTGTAATAATTTTTTTTAGGTACAATTGCATCCAAACGAAGAGAATACAATTATGCCATGGTGTAAAAAATGATTTTACGTATTTTACAGTCGTATTTTTAAAACGTGTCAAATAAATAAGTATTTCAAGTAGGTATGGAAAAATAATGACGGTCACATTTTGTCAAATACTTTCCAAAAATTCAAATGCAATACTGGTACAAATCGTTTGGCAAAAAAACAAATTACTTCTTTGCAGTGGTATGGCGGCCATTGGGAACTGTCGGAAAAGTATGGCAAGGTGATTTTCGTGATTTTAGAATCTCCAACAATTTCCCAATAACTTTTCATGATAATTCCCTATACCTATCTGTTACCGTTTTCGAAATAAAAATTATTTTCATTTTTTTTCGTCGGAAATCAAGACCTCTAAAAACTCTGATATGTTTGAGCTAACAAATACTATGATATCGAATTTTCGGTTGGAGTTTTTAGATTCTTGGGGGCTTCCTATACTTCAGTCTAATCTCCGTTACTTCAATACAGGGTGCTAAAATTACAGTTATTTCGTTCGCTTGAAAAAGCGAGTGAAAGTTGATTATTTCAGAAATTTAATAATTTTTATTTCGAAAACGGTATTAGATAGCTATAGGGAATTATCATGAAAAGTTATTGGGAAATTGTTGGAGATTCTAAAAATGATATTATATACAGGCTATTCCATTTGAAAAATCAAAGTTGCTTCTACTTTCTGATAGAAATGGTAACACCGCATTACCAAAAATATTTCATTTGGATACAGAATGTTCGACTATGACCTCTTTTAAATTTTCAAATTGATCCGTTGTATGATTCACCAGAAACGTCTAATGTGCCTTCCACCGTGAATAATATATATATATATATATATATATATATATATATATATATATATATATATATATACAGTGGCGTAGATAGGGGGGGATCAAGGGGATCAATCCCCCCCATGAGCCTACGAAAATTATAATAGAAGTCTTCGTATCTACGTATTTAAGTATACATGAAATTTATTAAGCACTAGCACCTCTTTTGGTATTATGTATGTGCGATTATATGAAAATCATGTATAGATATGTTTTCGTGACGACTGTGCAATTGTGTGTGCAATATTTACTTATAATTTCAACATTATAATTAATCAAGAAATTGAATCGTTTTTCTAATTTTGGGTGAAGTAACTATTAGTTTTGAGCATATTCTATTCAATGTTCAATTAGTAAGTTTAATCGGTCACTTTGAGCAAAAAACTCGTTTAAAAAAGTTCAAATGGGTCTAATAGAAAATTTTCATTTCGAAACGAAGAAGTCAACTAAAATCACCTCGTACTTCTTCTCTTTATAAATTGTATACTATACTTACTATTAAACAAAACTGCTCGAACTTTTGTTTAATGGTGTAGTATCATATCTAAAATACGAGCAGTTTTGTTTAATAGTATAGATAGAATAAAATTTGGAAAGAAAAGAAGTGCGAAGAGGTTTTGATTGACTTCTTCCTTGGTTAATAAAATTTTCCATGTCACACACGTTTTTTGTTCCTAGTGACTGATTACATTTCTGTTTACATAGAATATTTTCAATCAATATTTAATATTTCGAATATTTTTTGAGGTAGAGTAGGTATCAAAATATGAGTAACTTTTGGCTTTGAAAATTTAATTACTCCATATTCTTTTGAAGTAAATAAAAATTTTCAGTGAATGCGTTCAATCCATTTCTGGATTTGGAGAAAGATTTACTAATCATGAGAATATAGTCTAGTCAACAAGTGCTTTTTTTGTTCAATTTTGTTCATGAGTCTCGGAAAAATATGAACAAGGTGTCATTCGATTCGAAAGAGCATGAAGATATTTTTTGAAAAAATTTAAGTTCCGTTCTTGAAAATTGTAAAACTTATAATCAATTTACTGAAAGAAAAAATTATCTCAAAAACTAATTGAAATTTTTGATATCTGAATACATATACAAAAAGAGTAAATTTTCTAAAAGAAAGTCTCCCGGAACTGTAGGATTAATATTTATAGTTTTCTCAGAGTAAAAATACGACCGACAGCGGGTAGTATGGCTTGCGAAAGTAGCGCCCATTTGGGACACTTTAACAATAAACATTGTTCAACTATATTAAATATTAAATTAAGAAATGAAAAATTTCACGTTCTTACTGGATAGGTAAATGAACAATAATCCAGTGACAAAACATTTTTATCGCGATTTTTCAATTTATTATGCAATAGTTTTTTGCTGCTTGAACAAGAACATTGCAAGTGTAATAACTGTTAAACTATAGATCTGATACTTTTTTCCTTCCTTGCAGAATAGATTCCTGTTAAAAAAATTTAATTTTTCAGTTTTTTATTAACAATTTACGCACTTTAATTAATCAGTACTTCCTTTTCTTGATTCTCTTATAAACAACGCATTTGTTCATAACAATTTTTTAAACAATAGAAGATGAATATTGAGAAAACCATTTCCATGTAGCTTCCGATAATAAAAAACGGATCATTAAAATTATAAAAAAAATGAATTTTGATTTTGCAAAACTATACCTACGTAAATTGTCAATAAACAACTGAAAAATTGAAATTTTTTCAATGGGAATTTACTCTGAAGCCTTATAATAATAGCTCCAAGAATGAAAAATAATTTCAGACCCATAGTGAACATTTATCACACTTACAATTTTCATGTTCAAGTACCAAAAAATTGTTAATTAACTATTGCATAACTAATTCAAAAATCGCTATTATCGCTGGATTATTGCTCATTCACCGATTTTGAAGTGTCTGAATTTTTCATTCCTTAATTTTCATATTTAATATGGAAAAATAATTGTTGAAGTGCCCTAAATGGGCGTGACTTGCCCAAACCAAATTACCCGTTTTCGGCCATATTTTTACCTATCTGAGAAAATTATGAATATTGATCCTACAGTTCCAGTAGTTGGGTCTTTTTTTTTGAGAAATTTCCTCTTATTTTCGAATCTTTCTTCATATTTCATAAATCTCAATTAATTTTTGACATATTGGCAGAGAACCAACCCCCCTTTTTTTGAGTATATTGTTTACTTTCACAATTTTCGCGAGCGAATTTTTATTTTTCTCAAAAAGGTCTATATGCTATTACGAATTTAATGACACCTTGCTCATATTTTTCCGAGACTGCTGAAAAAAGTTAAACAAAAAAGCACTTTTTGACTACACTAAATATATTAGAAAGATATTCGATGTTTTTCAAGCATGATTTATACGAAATTGACAAAGCCGTTGATAAATTCATCAAAACTGATGAGTTTTATCAAAAGTTTCTTACTGCCACACCAGCTGTTCTCGTAACTTGAAAGTGTGAAAAAAATATTTAATTCGTGAAGGCGATGTTAAGCCTAAAAATTCAATAATAGAGCTTGATGATTGCCAAGAAATTTTTTTTTCGAATATCAATATGTTGTTCAGAATATTAGCTATGCTGTCGGTATCGACGTTTGAAGCGAATAGAAACGATTCAAAGGAGCACGATAAAAGAAGTGGACTTGTAATGACCCTTCTGAATATATAAAATTCATTGCAAATTAAAAACTCATGTTTGTCTAATTTTTTGTTTTTGAATGGTTTGGCTGCTCTGGCAATTCATCGTGAAATTGGAATCACAGTTGACGAAGTCATGAATGTCGAAAAACGCCGAAAACTAGATTTTCTTCTCTAATTTTCCCAAGAATATGTTCAATGATTTATATATCCAATTCAATATAATTAAATTTTTCACTAATTTTTGATAAATTCTTTCCAATGCAAATAATTTGAATTTTTTGCAATTTAATTCAATTTTTCTGCTCATTTTGTACTATCTACATGAAAGATCATTTTCATCAACAAGAATAGAACTTTAGAAGAAAAACTTATGAAATTTTGCACTAAGTCATATCCCACCCCATCGCAAAAAGCTATCTACGCCACTGTTTATATATATATATATATATATATATATATATATATATATATATATATAATAATATAATATTATATTTTATATATATATATATATATATATATATATATATATAGATTATATATAGATTATATAATATATATAAATATATATATATATATATATATATATATATATATATATATATATATATATATATAATATGTATATATCGGACATCGGACAAGAAAATTTCAAAAATGGTTGATCATCTCTAATATCTATTCGGCAAGTCAAAATAATTTTTCGATTAGAATATTGGTTTTCAACTCGAAAAATCCATCTCATAATTCAAGGAAAAAAATTATATTTGAAATCAAACACATAACTCCGAATATAATTCTTTTCGTTGAATTATAAGATGGATTTTTCAAATTTTCGTATGTTAAATTGATGTAGCGCGCACCCATTGAATTTCCAGAGTTTTCAGATAACTTGTCTGATTTTTTATTTTTGTACTAACATTGACTTCAGTAATCTCGAAGCATAACTGAATTACAAGCATATGAAAATTTAACGAACATTACGATTTCTGGATAAATAATTTATTCTGACTGTTATCGGATGGCAACTGATAGATTTTCTATGGCTCTCTTGAACTTTAAATTTGCTTCTTGATTGATTATCTTTTTTGAGAATCGTCCTTACATTTAACACTTCACAAAGAATATGACAAAATAGGAAATTCTATAAAATTCCTTCAAAACGATTCAGAAATTTTCAATAACTCCGCATTCCAAATATATCACAGCCGTTAATGGCAAGCGCTCTCTATATCTATGTTGAATAATGAAAATTCGAAGTACCTACTTGTAATGTATGTATTTTAGATTTTACAGGCGTTTTACAGTGGAATATATATGTACTCATTTAGCGAGTCATTTAGCAACTAGAAAATTTTTTGAAAGGAAAAATTGCGGTTAACGAATTTTAGAGTGACCTTGTAGAAAATGTGCATTCTTTATCAATTGTTTCAATTGATTTATCTGAAATATAAAAGAAGCTTTGATTAATTTACAAACGATCATATCTTCATGAAATCCTGCACCTTTTTTTTACCAATACGCAATCGCGTCAGCTTCTCTCATACGCTACGTGTATTAAAATGTAAGTGTATATTTTTAGATCCTTTGGAAGAAATGTAGAAATTCTGAGATACATAATGGGGCGATGTATCGAGGAACGCAACTCTCAAAGTCACAGAGCGGAGATGCTGCTGTTTCATTCAGCCACATAGACAGTTCGTTCAACTCTCTGGTTCGACCCGCGGCAGCAAAAACTGAATGTCAAATAAAGTGTTTCCGTTCGCCAAGAGTTAACGATTAGGACTTTTTCTTGTGCCTTAGTTGTTTTCCTCTTTCGATATATCAAGAGTATGGATTCTTCTGTCAAAGATCAAGTACTGAGTCAACGAAGTTACATATATACACTCATAGGTATATCGATACCTATTCATATGTATATATATATATATATATATATATACCTATATATATATATATATCTATATATATATATATATATATATATATATATATATATATATATATATATATATATATTTTATATATTATATGCGAAAAATCGACTACCTGTAGATGTACGAAAACTATTTTAATTAATTTTGATTGTAATTGAGCTAAATGTTTTGATGTTTTGAAAAATAAATATATAACAGAAAATTTTGTTCGTATAAATTCGAGATATTCAAAATTGTTCTTATATTTTTTTCTAATTTGTGTTCAGTTTTATTTAATGTTGATGCGGTTCCATGCCCTTATAGGTTTTTGTCTTAACTTGTAAATCTAAAAACTCTGATATCTTTGAGCTCAGAAATACTATGATATCGAAATTTTGGTTGAAGTTTGTTGATACTTGGAGGCTTCCTACACTTCAGCCTAATCTTCGTTACTTCTATACAGGGTGTTAAAAAATACAGATATTTCGTTTGTTTGAAAAAGTGACTGTTGATTATTTCAAATGGAATACCCTGTATCTTATTGAAAATTCGGAAAGCTGCTAGAATATCCTTTTTATCTATGTATATCATACCTATACCTAACTAGTCAAGTTTCGGACTTATGAGCACTTATTTGTGAAAATGTTCCTTGAACATGGTATCCCCATTCGGAATTTGCTAAGCATTCCGTTTTCACCGGAAGTGACATAAACTTTCGATTTTTTAAATGGGATACCTGGTATATTTTCAGTTTTTTTGTCCAAATATGACATAGAATACAACCATGTATCATTTGTTACTTTTTGTAACCGTTGTTTTATTTTTTTTTCAAAAGAAATTTTTATTCTAGAGGGCTATTTATTTTGATTCACTTGTGTTGGTCACAGGCTACTCGATGATTTCAAATGTTATTTTAATCTCAATAAGATTCTTCATTTGAAGAAAGTTCTAAGGTTATGGGATTCCAGATTTTTATCGAAAGTTTTTTTTCAGTCTAATACCTAGAGTGCGGTATCAAATTAATCGTAATAAAATTATCTTTTTTTTTAACCCGACGAGCCACCATGTTGCCATTTGAAAAAAAATATTAATAAAAGTTTTGAAATTAAACGTCACATAGCTGAAACATTTTGATCGAAAAGAGTAAAGTCGTATTTTAACAACATTTTATGACCGAAATCAGTTATTTGAACGCATCCATAGCGCTCTAGAAAAAAAAATTTATTCGAAAAAAAATAAAAAAACTGTTACAAAAACTAAAAAATGATACTTGGTTGTATTCTGAATGTCATATGGAGACAAAAACTGAAAATATACCAGGTGTCCCATTTAAAAATCTAAAGTTTATATCACTTCCGGTGAAACTGAAAGTTGCATGAAGTTGAGTTACTTGTCAAAGTTTTATGCATTAAACAGATCTTTTACATTTCATTTTATTATCTCCGAAAACAAAAAAGTTATAGGGGCGAGCCACCTTCCTAAGACACCCGGTATATAAATATATATATATATATATATATATATATATATATATATATATATATATATATATATATATATATATAATCTCTTGATAATTATTAGCAATAACAGGCTGGTTGAATCTTAAAAAACTCGATTTTATTAAAAAGTTGACGTTTCACTATGACATTCGTAATTGAAATTTCTTTGACATTTATTAATTTGAAAAAAATTTGAAAACAACAAGGTTGCTTTGTCTTGCTAATTATTTATTATATGCTATTCAGTCTAATATTAACATTCAAAATTGTTATCATTAGATGGTAAGGGAAACCAAAGAAACTTTTACCTACGTAATGTTTGAAAATAAAAATAATAGGGTACTATTTATCTAACAACAAAGAAATTAGTCATGGGAAAACATTGAAGATGTGGAGTAGAATTATGGTATAGCACGTTTATATGGAAGCAGCCGTTGACACGTGTTTCGGACTCTTTGGTCCTCATCAGAACGGCGTAGCCAAGCATTGGATTGAAAATTTGAAGATGAAAATAGTACAACAAACAAAATCCTCTGATACGGAAGACATCTTCAAATTTTCAATCCAATGCTTGGCTACGCCGTTCTGATGAGGACCAAAGAGTCCGAAACACGTGTCAACGGCTGCTTCCATATAAACGTGCTATACCATAATTCTACTCCACATCTTCAATGTTTTCCCATGACTAATTTCTTTGTTGTTAGATAAATAGTACCCTATTATTTTTATTTTCAAACATTACGTAGGTAAAAGTTTCTTTGGTTTCCCTTACCATCTAATGATAACAATTTTGAATGTTAATATTAGACTGAATAGCATATAATAAATAATTAGCAAGACAAAGCAACCTTGTTGTTTTCAAATTTTTTTCAAATTAATAAATGTCAAAGAAATTTCAATTACGAATATCATAGTGAAACGTCAACTTTTTAATAAAATCGAGTTTTTTAAGATTCAACCAGCCTGTTATTGCTAATAATTATCAAGAGATTAAAAATAGATCACAGGCAACAATAATTCGAATAAATAATTATATATATATATATATATATATATATATATATATATATATATATATATATATATATATATATATACAGGGGGTGGCCAAATTATTAGGGACAGTGCTCGAATTTACGTAATTTCTAGTTTCAAACAACTATTTGAGCAGACAAAGTGGTTTTGAAAGGGTTATTTTAATTGATACAACTACTGACATCATTGTTATTGTTTTTGATGTGTGATGTGTAACACCTGAAACTTGCTAAATGTGTCTTCTCATTCGGTGTTCGTTCGTCAAAAAGTGCGGTTTGGTTGTTTTCAATATTAAATATTAATTTTTCAGTATATTCATTCAAAGTAATCAGAAGGTAAGTTATGCATCTTATTACAACAATTTTGTTGTGTTTCATCAGCGAATTTAAATATTTTCAACAATTCGACGTGAAAACCTAAATCTGCATCTTTACACTATGGACAGGACTTCAGACACTCCTCCAATAACTTGAAGATAAAAACGAACGTTGTTACTGAACACTCCCAGAGCAACTGCTGTAGTCATTCACAAGTCTGTAGTTAATCGAATTAACTTCGCTGGAAACAGACCGTGTTGAGCATAATCGAACATTCTCTACCCAACTAAAATATTTTTGGTAATGCGGTGTTGCCATTTCTATTAGAAAGTAGTAAGAACTTTGTTTTTTCAAATGGAACAGCCTGTATATAATATTATTCTCAGAATCTCCAAAAATGTTTCAACAACTTTTCATAATATTTCCCTATACCTATCTGTTACCGTTTTCGAAATAAAAATTATTTTCATTTTTTTTCGTCGGAAATCAAGACCTCTAAAAACTCTGATATCTTTGAGCTAAGAAATACTATGATAAGTTTGGTGATATTTGAAGGCTTCCTACACTTCAGCCTAATGTTCGTTACTTCTATACAGGGTGTTACAAAAATACAGTTATTTCGTTTGCTTGGAAAAGCGAATGTAAGTTGATTATTTCGAATGGAATACCCTGTATATTATTGAAAATTCGGAAAACTGCTAATATTTCCTTTTTATCTATGTATATCATACCTATACCTAACTAGTCAAGTTTCGGACTTATGAGCATGTCATGATTACTATTTGATAGATAGTAATGTTGTGACAATTGTCCCATTTGAAAATCGAAAGTTTATGGCACTTCCGGTGAAACCGGAAGTTGCATGAAGTTGAGTTACTTGTCAAAAAATGCAGTTTTATGCATTGAACAGATCTTCTTAATTTCATTTCATTATCTCCGAAAACAAAAAAGTTATAGGGGCGAGCCAAATTTCGTGGACACCCGGTATATATATATATATATATATATATATATAGATGAATATATATATACAAATATATATATATAAATATATATATATATATATATATATATATATATATATGTATATATATAGATGAATATATATATACAAATATATATGTGTAAATATATATATATATATATATATATATATAAATATATATATACAAATATATATATATATGTAAATATATATATATATATATATATATATATAGATGAATATATATATACAAATATATATATATAAATATATATATATATATATATATATATATAACACAATCTTTTCTGAATCTCATACAGAATCTAGATAATGATTTAAATACGGTTATACATATTCGAAGTGAACTTTTAATACCTATTTGGACTGTCGTTATGTCGATATTATTTCTTCATTCAAATATTAGATATATCTCTATTTTTTGATAAAAAATATACACAAATCGGATCTGTATCATCTTGAAATGAATTTCAAAATGGGGTAATAACTGAAACTAAGTAATAGGTAGTTCGCGTTCATACCCATAATTTGGGAACTACCTATCAGTTTCAATTATTATATATATATATATATATATATATATATATATATATATATATATATATATATATATATATATATATATTACATTTAACTTATTGCTATTTGATCTATTATGACTTTATTATATCATATTTAATAGTTGTTTTCCAAACTATGGTATTGAAATTTTATAAAAAATACCTACATTTTTTAAAACAACCTGATGGAAGAATTTTTTGCTATTAGAAATATAGTTCTACCCTTCTTGCTACGAAACACAATTTAAAATATAACAGATCGATTCAAAGTATAATAAATTTATCGGAGCAAATCTGAAAGGAATAAGACATTTAAAAGGCATCTTCCTAATTACTCCCATCGATTTTATGAACAGTTATAGTAGTTCAAGAAAAGGTTTAAGCAAACTTTAATATTTATCACAAGAAATTGATAGGGAGTATTATCTGGTAATACATGATTTCACAGCAATTTAAAAATTTGTTGATTGTTTTGTTTAATATATAATACATGTTAATAATGTCGAAATGATAAGGCAACTGATTAAAAGGTCTAAAATGTTTGTGTATCTCCCATAAATACATATCTAAGAGAAGATAACTCCTGTGAATTAAATAGCATGACCATTTAGCTCGAGACTGGAAAGAAATGACTTGTTTACAAATCGGGTGCCAGCGCTGCGGAGATAAATATAAATTATAAGGGACACTTACCTCAGCTAGTTTGCATGCGTTCTCGGCGGAATTCGGTGCACCACGCACGGTTTGGCGGGTTATGTTTACCTCCGTCTCTTGGTGCGAGGGTGAAATAGAAACACTGTGCACTCTAGGGGTGTATTACACTCGGTACCTGACCTACAGCCTGTTGCGCGCACATTGAAAGCGCGGTTCAACTTGGTCGGCCATGACGTCGGGTCGATCCGAATTTGTACCTACGTCGGTTATGTTTTGAATGAAAACGATAATTCTAGGTGTAAAAATGGTGACCCTAAACTACCATTAGCTTTAAAACCACCTGAAAACCATAAAACACTACACTTTTATGCACTAAATAGTTCCCGATAGATGGTGAACTGTACGGAATCTTCTTTAATCTGTAGAAGTAAACGCATTTAGAATGTGAGTGCGCAGACGTCAGCCTCGCCTCGCTGTCATCTCGTTCGATGCTCCTGCCTGGGCCGTGTTTCCACCAACATTTCATTCAATTCATTCATTCTCTCGATTCGAGAACTAACATACATATACGGAATTAGAACGGCGGCTTCTACTCCTCTGCAAGACGATGAATGAAAATTCACATCTTCACGCTTTATTGACGAACTACTACCTGCTCAAGTTACCTGTCGGAAGTTATCTGTCGTTGAGCTAAACGGAATCGGATAAAACATTTTTGCTTGGTCCTAGAAAACAAAAATTTCAATGAAATATTAATCATCTGATGTTAAGTAGCAACTGATAGATCACCTCACTACAGGAACTGCGGTCGGAGAAGTTGATACTGCTGTAGGATACATATCATCAAGTTTTTAAATTAGTTTGGCTTCTAATTCTTGTACAAAATCCCATATTAATTACCTTTTGAATTACTGAAGTAACTCTTTTTGTACTACAATTGTTTCAAATATAGTAAATTAAGGACAATCAAAATGAATTTTGTTAAAGTACAACTTTTAACTGGTTCAATATATTTGAGAGTTTGACAATGTCATTAAAGAAATTGATGTCTTTCGGCTGGTTCGATCTTTTTTCCTTTCTCAGAAAAAAGTTTTTTCAGAATTGTTACTGAAACAGTAATCAATATATATATATATATATATATATATATATATATATATATATATATATATATATATATATATATATATATATATATATATATATATATATATATATATATATATATATATATATTTTTATATTATTTATTTGAATTGTTGTTGCCTGTGATCTATTTTTAATCTCTTGATAATTATTTCTATTTTTTCAAATCAATAAATGTCAAAGAAATTTCAATTTTTTCGAATGTCGTAGTGAAACATCAACTTTTTAATAATAAAATCGAGTTTTTTAAGATTCAACCAGCCTGTTATTGCTAATAATTATCAAGAGATTATATATTTATATATATATATATATATATATATTTATATATATATATATATATATATATATATATATATATATATATACATATATATATATATATATATATATATATATATATATATATATATATATATATATATATATATATATTCAAAGGGGGTGGGGTAGACATGACCCCCCCCCCAGAGCATGTTGAAAATCCTTAAAATAGTTAAAATTAAAAAAACTATCGCAGCGAGCTGCATTAGAAAAGCAGGTTTTCATAACGTATCCAGTTTGAAAAATCTATTCATTCATTCATGATTTTTGTATCAAATCCAAACAAAAAGAGCCCCCTAATGTGTAAACAGTACTTACTTCCTCCCCGAGGGGTCAACCCCCTAACCAATTCATCATATTACCAATCGCAACCAAGATATACGAAACTACGTACTCACAAACTTTCAATCCTATTGCTACAAAATTGCACTCTTTATTGCGTGAACAAGATTTATTTCCACCTCCGGGGGGTCAACCCCCCAAACAGTTCATATAGAAACGAATACCATCCAAGGTATCGTACGAAACTACCTACAAAGTTTCAACCATATGGTTCCAAAATTGCGCATTCTATCGTGTAAACAAGATTTATTTCCTCCCCTGGGGGGTAAACCCCAAACCAATTCGCACCAAAACCAATTCCATTCAATATATCATAAGGAACTACCTACATACAAACTTTCAATCCTATTACTCCAAAATTAGGTCTATGTAAACAAGAATTATTTCTTCCACCAGGCGGTCAACTCCCAACCAATTCGAATCGAAACCAAACATCAATCAAGATATCTTTCGAAAATGCCTACTTACAAACTTTCAACCCTATTACTCCAAAATTGCGACCTTTATCGTGTAAATAAGATTTATTTCTTCCCCGGGGGGTCAATCCCCCAACCAATCCCATTTAAGATATCATACGAAACTATCTAGATACAAACTTTCAACCCTATTGCTACAAAATTACGCCTTCTGTCGTAGAAACAAGATTTATTTCCCCCCCTAAGGGGTCAACCCCTCAAACAATTCGATCCAAAATGAATCCTATTTAAGACATTATATGAAACTACCTATTTACAAACTTTCAACCCGATTCCTTCAAAATTGCGCCCTGTATAGTGTAAACAAGATATATTTCCTCCCTATTGGGGGGTCAACCCCCCAACCAATTCGAACCAAAACCAATCCCATCCAAGACATCATACGAAACTACCTATTTACAAACTTTCAACCCTATTGCTTCAAAATTGCGCCCTTTATCGTATAAACAACGCTAAAATACATAAGCTTTTACAAACATATTGAACATATAATCAAATATATACCTATATATATATATATATATATATATATATATATATATATATATATATATATATATATATATATATATATATATATATATGAAATTGAGTTTTCAAAGTGAAAACCTGCTAATAATTACCCGCAACCCAAAACGAATGTTATGCGATTAAAACCATAAATATGTCATTTTAAACCAATAAACTGGTGGGAGAGAAGAGCTTTAATTACTTTCTAAGCTGAAGATGTTTGAATAAAAGAGAGTGTGAGAGAGTTCGCTAGGTATTATAAAATGCTCAATCGTGGAAAAATATAGTTATTATATTATAGATATTCCCTCGCAATCTCCCAGTAATTTTCTTTTAAATATTTTAATATTTGAAAATTAATTATATTTTCGTTTTTTTTATGAAATGCTTTATTTGTTGAGTTTCCTTGTCAATGGTACAATCGATGTCTTGCGAATAAGCTCACAATTTTAAGAATCATAAAATTTTAATCATTTTGAGGTTTTTCTCTACCTTGGTGCTTATTTTTGATATATTGAGTTACATTGGCTTAAAGAAAACCTAAACATCATTTCCAATGTAAAATGTTTTGCTGATCACGATCCATGTATCAGAAAAAGGTAGTAAAAATAATGATAACTTTAAAAGTTGATATCTCAAAAACACCATTTTTTTATAGCTCAAATTCTCAGGAAACATCTATAATAATATGTACGTTCAAATTACAACAATTTTCGGAGAATTTACACGAATATTTTACGTCTAAGTCTACACTAGATCTAAGCAAATATTTGAATCCTCAGAAAATTTTACATCGAATATGGGTTTGTGAGACTTCCAAGAACGTTTTCACGCGTTCTTGTAATTGAAAATCTGCGAAAATAATAAGGTGAAAAATTAAAAAGGCAGTCTACATTATCTCTTGGTTACGTTGCATTAACAATTAAATCATCTATAAGTTAAGAGACCAATTCCTTCAATTTGCGATCTTATAGAACTTTGTAGAGCCAAAGACCTTATGGACAGAAGTCAGAAGTTACAGTGATTTGAAATGCCGAATAATATAAAACTAGGTATGGAAATGGTAAGTGGATAAAAATTTAAATTTGCGCTACTCACCGTAGCACGGCCTTGACTTTGGTTCTACCTATCAACATTTTTCAATAGTCAAATGAAAGATTTTGTTTTATATAATTTCTTTAAATTGACTATTGAAAAATGTTGATAGGTAGAACCAAAGTTACGGCCGTTCTACGGTGAGTAGCGCAAATTGCGATTTCCATCCATTTACCATTTGCATGCCTAGGTATATATTTTTTGGCATTTCAAATCACTTATGACTTCTGTCCATAAGGTCTTTGGTCCTACAAGGTTCTATAAGATCGCGAATTGAAGGATTTGGTCTCAGATATTTATGGTATTGATTTAAATGGTTCAATTACTTAGGCAACGTAACCATGAGACAATATAGTCTTTTTTTAATTTTTCGCCTTATTATCTGCGCTTATTTTTATGTACCTACAAGAACTCGTAAAAACATATTTGGAAGTTTCACAGAACCATGTTCGATGTAAAATATTCCAAGGATCCAAATATGTGCTTAGATTCA
This sequence comes from Cynegetis impunctata, assembly GCA_030704885.1. Taxonomy (NCBI): domain Eukaryota; kingdom Metazoa; phylum Arthropoda; class Insecta; order Coleoptera; family Coccinellidae; genus Cynegetis; species Cynegetis impunctata. The sequence goes on along the minus strand of JARQZK010002175.1, from coordinate 583,458 downwards.
CAGAAAAGTCAAAAAAAATCGTTAAATACTCCTAGAATGGCAAAAAAAATTCCTTTAAGTGAACCAAATCAAAAGACATCGATTGCAATTTTTCCTTTGACGTGGAATAACCATGTTACTATTCTTGAAATTTGTATTAAATGATCATTTTTCATGCTTAAAATACTTAATCTAGTTTGCCGTTTTGAATGGATTTGAAATTTGAAAAATAATTTTAAATCTTAATTTTGACTCCACCTGCATAACCAAATCAACCAATTGACATAATTATTTATATATGATTATTACTAGTACTTTCATTAATTATATTGAGGGTTTTATTTAACATTTAATGTTTTTGAATAAAATTAATAAATTATTTTATTTTATATAAAAAAATTAATTACACCATTTTTTTGTTGGGCTGAAATTATGGATAATCATACAGTTTACTTTTTAAAAATAGGAGATGCAATTTTTAACGCTAAAAATACATCCTCAGACTCATGGCCGCCTCCAAAACAATTGCCTGGATCCGCCCTTGTATATATATATATATATATATATATATATATATATATATATATATATATATATATATATATATATATATATATATATATATATATATATATATATATATATATATATATATATATATATATATATATATATATATATATATATATATATATATATATATATATATATATATATATATATATATATATATATATATATATATATATATATATATATATATATATATATATATATATATATATATATATATATATATATATATATATATATATATATATATATACCTTTATATATATGCAGATAGACTTAATCTATTATGTGATATTTTTCACTAACAGCTAATGATTATTATTGGATTTCAGAGATAAGTCTTCTTATTGTGATCAATAGGAACTTATGCTGTTGCAAAATGAAGAAGGTTCTACCAAAACATTGAGTGCGCAGCTGAATAACATCACTATTTAACAAATAAATTTGAACAACGATGTTAAACTAACCAACATTATTCGTACTGAAATCATCTATCAGTGCAGGATGTAGCGAAATTAGGGACGTTATCGAAATTGTTTTAAAAAATTTGATAGTATCAAAATTTGTTATAAATTTAGCAATGAATACAATCAATTTTGTAGAAAGAATAATGTTCTTGTTATGTATAATTCATGAAAGTTTTTGGTTCCATTACAACTTATTTAATATGATAGGTACATTATTTTAATTCAAATTACGCTCTGCAATTGCATAGGATGACTGTTTCCCAAGTCCTCTACATTGACTCAGATTTGCTTCAACATATAGATTGTAAAGGTTCAATTGAACAATTCAAGAAATCAGGTTCGTTTACCTCTGATAAGATGTACCTACTGTACATCGCAATTATAATTTATAGTTTTCAATATGAACAGGAATATTTGATGTGTATCTATAACATTTATAATAAAAAAATTGCAGCTGCAAATGAATTATTGTATTTATTTGGAAAATAAGTGTGCTCCGGGTCTTTAGTCATTTGAGTAGGATGTACTAAAGAGGCGGCATTTTTTTTATGATGTCCCAGGGCGGCACTAAGGGTAAGTCCGACCCTTGACTATTCATTACTATTATTGGAAAAACACATATTCATTAACGAAATGCGTACTACAGCAAAAACAATAAAGTCTTATATAAAACTTCCAATTGTGTTAATTCAAAAAATTATTAGTAAACAATAAATAGATGAATAGAGTTCAATGAAAATATTGGTAGTTATACCTGCTACTTTTTTGTTACTCAATGAATAAGTAAGTTCATTGAATGAATCATACGTACCAAGTATTAAGAAAATATATAGGCTGGTTCGTAAGTTGTGGTTGAAAAAATTTGGCAAATTTATTGAATCACCCTGTATCTTGGCTATAGAGAACGATAGACCCATGAAATAAAGTTTATTTAGAATCAACTCGGTGTGCCCCATCTACCGTTACTGTATGCGCATTTCCCAATGAAATCACACTGTATAACACTGATTGATTAATGTGTAAAAACATACTTGCCCTCGAAGCAAAATGTCTGAGAATCCATCATGCATTAGATATAGTATGGGAATAGGATGTACTAAAGAGGCGGCATTTTTTATGATGTCCCAGGGCGGCACTAAGGGTAAGTCCGACCATTGACTATTCATTACTTTCATTGGAAAAACACATATCCGGGCATGGATATATACCAATACCAGATATGACCAAGAGTTATTAAGCTGTTCCTATAGATTTTCAAGATATCTGTCTAATAATATTCAATTTATCATAATTTTTTCTGCAGAAGAATAATGAGAAAGTCCTCCAATTAGTAGTAGGAGTAGATGAACGGAAATAGTAAATAGACACGGTTCATAAAAAGTTGCAAAAGAAAGTTTTGTGCATTATATATCATAAGTAGTATCTAAGAAATTGATGGAGGTACTTTTCTGCTTTCCATATTCAATAAATAATCTATAATTAATCATCGATTCATTGAAATTATTGAAAACAATATAATGAGAAAACTCCTGTCAGTTTTTACCCCGAGGCGAAGCTTAGGGGTTATAGTCTCACGATAAAACACGTATGATTTCATAAGAAAAGTGTTTTCAAAAATTTTTCCTCACGAAGAATAAAAAAATTATAGCGTTTTTCAGATTTTTTTGTCCATAGACATGTGGTGCTATCTATAAATCTTAAACCTAAACCGATCTTCACAATAATGAAATAAAATGATAGCGTTGAATGTGTAGTTTTTTAATTTATATAATACATTCAAAAAATATTGACGTCATACACATGCGCGGAGGGGTTTTATCATTCCTAGTGCTACGCAGTAGGGTGTCCGGATTTTCACATCCGTTTTAGACATCCTAGACCACGATTTTCGAAAAAAAATTTTTATATCTTTCAATATTGTATTAACTTCCATCACTTAATAATTTTGTTGTAAACTTCAACAATAATATTAATAACAAAACATATAATATAAAATATAAAAGCTATATGCAATTAATCAAACATACATATATTAAATAACAGACAGCTGTTCGTTAATTCAATAAATAATAATAAAATTAAGCATATCCACGTGTTTTTCAGATTCTTTTTTTTCGTTAGTCATTCTCATTCAAATCAGTGTTTTATAGCTTTCAATATTTTATCCACTTCAATCACTTTATAATTTTGTTTATTGTGCACAAATATAAGCATCACTAGATATAAATACCTATACATGCATTAACTGTAGCCGGTATACCCTAATATATGCAGCGGTATACTAATAATCTCCAAGTTAAAGGTGAGCATAGTACGTTGCGCAAAGTAACGTAACATTTCACTTTTAGTTAACTCATGAAATTTTCATACCGCGGTCTAAATATGAAAATCGGTTCTTAAGGAGTAAACTCCAAAAATAAATGAATTTTTCAAATTATCATCATGTTGCATTCGAAATAGAATTGAATGAGACAACTAACAAAATGAAAATATTATCTAAAAGAAGACTCAATGTGGAAAAGACATAACTGAATTTCAATAGTTTACGTGCGGAAAGTGGGGAATGGAAATCCTAATAAATAAAATATATAATTTCTCATCAAATCATCAAATTGATTAGTATCTACGAGCAAATTAGTTATTATTTATACTAAGTTGATATTTGCTTACAAATTAATTAACGAAATACGTACTACATCAAAAACAATAAAGTCTTATAAAAAACATCCAATTGTGTTAATTCAAAAAATTATTAGTAAACAATAAATAGATCAAGAGAGTTCAATGAAAATATTGGTAGTTACCTGCAACTTTTTTGTTACTCAATAAATAAGAAGTAATTTCATTGAATGAATCATACATATCCTATACAAATTTTGAAGCTTCTATAAAGGGTTATTCATTGTGAAATGCGCATACAGTAAGGGTAGATGGAGCACACCTAGTTGATTTTACATAACCTATATTTTATGTTAATCAATACTTCAGTGGACAAAGAACATACGTACCAAGTATTACGAAAATATATTGGCTGGTTCGTAAGTTGTGGTTGAAAAAAATTGGCAAATTTATTGAATCACCCTGTATCTTGGCTATAGAGAACGATAGGCCCATGAAATAATGGTTATTTAGAATCAACTCGGTGTGCCCCATCTACCCTTACTGTATGCGCATTTCCCAATGAATCACACTGTATAACACTGATTGATTAATGTGTGTAAAAACATACTTGTCCTCGGAACAAAATGTGTGAGAATCCATCATGCATAAGATATAGTATGAGAGAGAAATTCATGAATTAAATCGTTATAAAAATTGTAACTTCAAGCTACTTGTAGTAATAATTGCTTTCAAATTTAGAATATGAATGAGACAATTAAGTGTTAAGTCACGGTTAGTACAAGAACTCTCTGTATAAAAGGATAGCAACATTACTACATTACTGGTCTCATTTGTCATGTACCACCTGGCAAAATATTTATCCATTCAAACTTTATTCCATTCATATAACGGTCGGGGCTACAAATTACCGACATAATATTGCCAGCATGAATGAACTAGTAACGGAAGGAAATGTATTTGCTGATGGGTAGTATTGTACATCAGATATTCATTGATGGGAAGAACGGAAGTAGGGCCAGGAAGCTTTCAGCTCTCAACAATCTTTGTGGAATTAAAAGGTGGAAGGAAGCAGATGGTGAAGTTTCACAGTGATAAGCAATTACGGTCATTCACACTAACTCCGTAAGCATTAATATAGCAATAATAGCAACTGCTATTTCGGTGACCTTTTCACTTTTTGGACCATATACATTTGAGGGTTCAATAGTATATGAATGAATTTATTTTATTTCCTACAGTCATTCAGATATTTACCTAAACATCAAGGAATACTTTTTTCTAAATGACGATTTATAGTTTTTAATTCATACAGAGCAGAAAAATGAGTTAGCGAATGTAAAGGTGAGTTTGCAAGTGAAAAAGTGATCTAGTGCGAAGTTTTGTCAGTTAGTGTGAAAGTGTGTAACCAAGTGTAACTCTACATTCGCTAACACACTTTCATACCCGCCTAGATACATTCTCTTGGATAAATTTGCAATCACGAAAAAATCTTTATACAGATTTTTGCACTCGCTGACACACGTTAACACTCCTTGGAACACACTTTGACACGCGCTAACCTACTTTAACACATGCTGACACAACTTTACCCTTGCTTATACACTTTTAGTATTTTTAGATTCCTCTTACTTAGGTATTCATTTTTATAGTCGCTCATACAACTTTACACAGCTTTGCACTCACTTGTACACACTTTTACACTAGATAACACGACTTTACACTAGCGAACATATTATCAGATCCGCTAACTCACCTTTATACTCGCTAACATATTTTTAAACATAGTAGCCCACTGTCACAACTCTAGATTGACTTAATTGTCCTGGGATATATTCTGTGGGCAAATTATTCGACAAGTATTTTATTAACATAAGAGCCACAGCTATCTGTGATACATACATCTAAAAAAAATAACATGAAGAATAGCCAATACAAGAATTAAATGAAACGCAGAAATGTGGCCAATAGTAGAAATTTATTATTTCTTCAATTTCTAAAGGCTTACAAACCAGTAAATAATCAATTTTATTCAGGTAATTTATATATTGAATGAAAAACTAGGATATTTCTTCGAAATTAATCAAACAAACTTACTAGTGTACACAACATGAGTCTTGACGCCAACGACAATCCTATTCATCCTTGAGCGGTGATCAATGTCGAAACATCGAGAAGACCACCAGATAAGATAGAAACATAAGACAGCTGTTTAGCTATGTGTCCGGCTGAAGAAGTTGTGGTATGTTTACATTTGATATCCCGTCTAAATACTAAAGAGGCCCCAATGAGGCCGAAACAGATGACTATTGTTTCTTTCGTTTGTGGTTTGTCTTGATTCACTGCTCTAATATGGATGGGAATGTCAACAATCGAATCATAAAAACATACGTATTCTACAACGCAAATTCTACATTGACAATCCAACGATGAATTATAGAAAACGTCAAGTCACCTCCACTCGAAATCTGCATACAGCTGTTTCGATCTTATTAGATCTCATCAGTTCAGATACAGTCCAAGTATGTTAAATACATACTTGAAGTATGTATTTTGCGAATGTATGCTAGTATGTACGCAGCGCACTCTCGTGAGTATATCCAGAGTTTTTTAAATACTATGTTAGTATGCTTGGGAATCATATACGCCACTGTTACAGAGTAGATATTTTCATGTCAGGCAGTACGTTTTCTTGCGACGGAATTCTGCATTTTCGATCTAAGCGGTGGAGGGTGCTCTGGGATGTTATCCAGACAGTGTTATCGACCACGATTTGTATTGGGCAACAATTAGTTATTTGTTAATATACTCCTAGTCGAATGAGCTACACTGATGAGATCTAATAAGATCGAAACAGCTGTATGCAGATTTTGAGTCAGGGTGAGTTGAAGATTTCTATAATTCATCGTTGGATTGTGAATGTAGAATTCGTGTTGCAGAATACGTATAACCAGCTCCCTTGAAAAGTTGTTCGATAATTTTTTAAATGATTGAAGAATTTTCCTTGTTCACTTTATGTAATGGATGGGAATGTCATTGGCGTCCAGGCTCACACTACGAGGTTTGTTTGATTAATTAACTTCGATTTTTCGAATAAATGTCCTTGTATTTTTTTCAAGTATCAATTCCCTCATATACACACACATATATATATATATATATATATATATATATATATATATATATATATATATATATATATATATATATATATATATATATATATATATATATATTAGAGTTAGGTTTTCTTGCACTGTATAATACTATTTTTGGGTTTCTTGTTCTTGAGTTTTTAGTGCTTATTGAACTATAGATGAAAGTATTTATCAAAAATTTTTCGTTTACTTCTTAGACATACACGTGTTTCGGTCTGGTTTGACCTTTTTCAATGTCTTCAACTTTGTGCTATAAATTAATATACATATTACAGTTCCATTGCTTAAAAGATAATAGATTCTTACCTATCTTATATATAATTATGTTCTTTAATAAATTTTAATATTATATTTCAGGTTGAATTGACCGAACAGGTTAACAGGTTATCTCATTTATTATGATTTTGGTCTGTGATCATGTCTTTTTCTTTTGTTTTTAAAATCAGGTCTTTGTTTCTTTGCTTGTCTGTAGTTGTGAGTGGTATGTGTTAGGTTCGATAGATGGCGTCACCGTTGTATGATATTCTTGTAAACTTTAGCCAAATAATTTGTGTCCGTCTTGTCGTTTATCGCATTGTCATGTGTTTGGATATTTATCATCTCAAGGATTATTCTTTTTTTATAGTTCTTTTCTCTTTCCAGTATTTGGTAGTTTTCGAAGTCAAATTCATGGTTTAATTCTTGTTCATGTTTTTTCAGCGCTGTTACATTTTTTTGGTATTTGTGACCTTTTATTCGTTCAGAAATGTATTGGGTGGTTTGGCCTATATATGTGCCATCACAATTTTTGCAGTCTATTTTGTATATGATGTTTGATGTTTTTTCTTTTTCAGGTTTTGATTTAAGTTTTGTATATAGGAATTTTAAGTTGTTTTTGTTTTGGTGAGCTGTTGAAATGTTAAATTTTCTTAAATAATTGTCAAGGTTTTCGGAGAAATTCTTTATATATGGTATCGGGATGTATTTATTATCAGCTTTATTTTTTGGTATGGAATTGCAGATAGGGCTTTAATTTTAACCACACCCAAATATCGAATTGAAACCATAAATAAAGCTAAAAAAATTCTTTCCGATAACGCATACCCCAGAAATCTTGTTAACAACATTTTTAAACAAAGGACACATAAATTATATAATAGCACAAAAAACATACCAAAAAATAAAGCTGATAATAAATACATCCCGATACCATATATAAAGAATTTCTCCGAAAACCTTGACAATTATTTAAGAAAATTTAACATTTCAACAGCTCACCAAAACAAAAACAACTTAAAATTCCTATATACAAAACTTAAATCAAAACCTGAAAAAGAAAAAACATCAAACATCATATACAAAATAGACTGCAAAAATTGTGATGGCACATATATAGGCCAAACCACCCAATACATTTCTGAACGAATAAAAGGTCACAAATACCAAAAAAATGTAACAGCGCTGAAAAAACATGAACAAGAATTAAACCATGAATTTGACTTCGAAAACTACCAAATACTGGAAAGAGAAAAGAACTATAAAAAAAGAATAATCCTTGAGATGATAAATATCCAAACACATGACAATGCGATAAACGACAAGACGGACACGAACAATTTGGCTAAAGTTTACAAGAATATCATACAACGGTGACGCCATCTATCGAACCTAACACATACCACTCACAACTACAGACAAGCAAAGAAACAAAGACCTGATTTTAAAAACAAAAGAAAAAGACATGATCACAGACCAAAATCATAATAAATGAGATAACCTGTTAACCTGTTCGGTCAATTCAACCTGAAATATAATATTAAAATTTATTAAAGAACATAATTATATATAAGATAGGTAAGAATCTATTATATATTAAGCAATGGAACTGTAATATGTATATTAATTTATAGCACAAAGTTGAAGACATTGAAAAAGGTCAAACCAGACCGAAACACGTGTATGTCTAAGAAGTAAACGAAAAATTTTTGATAACAAATACTTTCATCTATAGTTCAATAAGCACTAAAAACTCAAGAACAAGAAACCCAAAAATATATATATATATAAATATATATATATATATATATATATATATATATATATATATATATATATATATATATATATATATATATATATATATATATATATATATATATATATATAATCTTTCAAGTTTGGCGATCTTCGTGGTACCAGTCTCGGCCAAAGGCTGACCTAACGTTGTCTAGTTATCTTAACTGTGGTCGTCCTCTACTTCTTTTAGTTTCTCTTGGCCGCCAATGGGTAACTTTGGTTGTCCATCTGTCACTATCTTGTCTTGCGACATGTCCAACCCAGCTGTATTTAAGTCGTGCTATTCGATCTGCCACGTCTGTAACCTTCTTTCTTTCTCGAATCTCCTCGTTCCTTGGCTCTTTGTGTTGTTCTCAATATTTTTACACTCTTTTTTGTTAGTCTTATGGTTTCTAGGCCATATGTAGCCACTGGTAAGATGCATGAGTCGTAAACTTTTTTCATGAGGTTTATAGGTATACTTGTTGTTCCCGAAGATGTATCGTAGGTTACCAAATGCTGACTACGTGAGACCTATACATCTAGTAACTTCTGCTGTTTAATTTGGTTTTCCAATGATCGTATGGCCAAGGTATGTATATTGGTTTAAGCATTCGATAGCAAAATGTCCAGAGCTATATAAGGATTGTTTTGACTCGTTATCTTCGTTTTTCCAGTATTCATTCTTAGGCTGCCTGGTTGAGTCGTTGCATCATTTCCATAAGCTCCTTTGGGTTGTTTGAAATCAAGACGATATCGTCGGATTGAGGTACGCCCCGTCGATCTTTCGATTTCCACTCAAGTTTTTTGAATACGTCCTCCAAAAGAGCAGTAAATAGTTTTGGTGAGATCACCCTGGCGTACTCCCCTGCTTATTTTCATTTTCATGGTGGTTATTTCTTCGTTTATCTTAACGTGGAATGTCGCATTCTTGTAGATATTTTTGAGTATGGTGGAGTATCTGTAGTCTATTCTTGAGATTTGAAGATTGACCAGGATTCAATCGTGTCGAAGTCGACAAAGATTTTTTGTGGAAGTCGACAAACGCCAGATGGGTGGGGACATCATACTCGGTGGTCTTTTCAATTAAGGTTCACAGTGTTTGTAGGTGATGGATGGTGCTGTATCCGCTACGGAATCCGGCCTGTTCTACTGGTTGGTACAGCTCAAATTTTTCTGTTAGGCGGTTGCATATGATTTTAGCTTGTATAGTTGTGGAAGCAGATAGATAGGATGGTAGTTTTCGATCTCTGTGGTGTCTCCTTTTCTAAACAGGATTATAACTCCTGCGTTACACCAATCTATGGGAATTACACCATCTTGTAGACATTTATTCATTCAGAACTGAATGGTTTTTTCTACCGTACTTCCACGCAGCTTAAACATCTCCGCCGTAATATGGTCTTCTCCGGGACATTTATCGTTTTTCACTCTCCTCAACTCATATCAAATTTCCTGTAGTGATACATCGGGCATATCTTCTGATCCGACGTTCAAAACTATGCATTGCGGTTGCATTTACCTATCAGGTGTCCGTGATGAATAAAAATCATTGTAGAAATCTTCAACTATACGAGGTATTTGCTCTAGGTTTGAAATTTTAGTTTCTTACCGGTTCTTAAGTTTGGTTATTCTTCATTTTTCACGTGAAAGTTTTGGGCTTAGTATTTTCATGCTTGAGTTATTCTCAATTGTATTCAGAATTTTGTTGGTTTTGTATTTTCTTATGTATGTCTCTTCGAATATTTTTTTTTATTCTTTGTTAAATATTCTATATCCGTCCGTCCCTTTTTCCATATGCCTTCTTTGTTTTATCATATTATTGGTGTTTGCACTTAGTTTAGGGCCTTTAAGGAGTTTTGTTTTTGAACTTATTGAGAGTCAAAAATAGAGGCATCTATCTGGATGCCTCTATTTTTGATTCTCTCGTTCATTTGATTCACATCCAGGTTAATTATGTCGATAGGCGTTTTTCGGATTCTTTCTGGTATTCTTCCTTGTTTGCGTCCAGAGCTTTAGCTGTTGGAAATCTGGGTTTTGTTATAAGTTTATTTCTTTCCAATCTTAAATCAAACAGAAGACGTGCTCGCACTAGTCTGTGGTCACTTCCGGTGTCGAACAGGTTCAGAACCTCTACATCTTTAAATATTTTCCGGTTGTTAGCAAGCGGTTTGCCTTTGTTACCCGCTGCCAACTAAATTTTGTATTACAATTTTACTAAACTTGTACTAGGAATATCTGTTAGCAGGATTTAAGACAACATTTTTTTCCTTCGAAACTATGCGGAATGCGAAAGTTTCTCAAGAGTAACAAAATGAATATAATTAATCAGTCTTCTCGGTAAAAAAATTTGAGTACCTTATTACCACCCCTATGGAAGTTCTGAAAAAATATGATGAGGGATGATGATGGTTTTACCCCTTCGACAGTTTCTTTTGGGTTTCATTGTTAACCGAAAAGAGATCCTTTTAAATACAGTTTTGTTATATTTGATTCTTTTTTTCCTAAATTCTGTACAATTGTACAGAAATATGTTTTTTTATGTAAACCTTCAAATCTTCTCGCGGGCAAGCGGTACTCTTTGGTATATAAATAAATTGGGCCCAATCGACTTATTTTTACCTCTACTACACGTGGTAGCTCTGTGTCCCAGCAATTAAGGACACCCTATATATATATATATATATATATATATATATATATATATATATATATATATATATATATATATATATATATGAAATAGTATAACGAAATTAGTGGAAGTAATGATGTTATTGGTAATTCTCCATTATTTCACGTCAATATAAATTTGAATTCAGCAAAATAGCACAGAAATATATAGTTTTCTCTCGACTGAATATCATATTAGTTAATTAGAAAAACATTCAGCTGTTTACTTTCGAAATAAACTTTCGAATTTTTATGATCAAGACTTCCGTTTTACGAAGAGTGGGTGGACTGTTATTCATTTTTTAAATTGATTTTCTAGATTGATCATATGCCAAATAAAACTTCAGGCAACCGAGTTATAGCCTTCGAATTGGCGTGAAGCATATAAAATAGATATTTTTGAAGTTATTGGAAACAAAACAAATAAGATTTAGAAGTTTTGCTAAGGAAAATTTAGTTAGTAATAAGTAATTACAAATGCATCAAAAAATACATTTTTCAAAATCACTTTCAATGTCAAATCAGGAAAACTGAAGCGGAACACATCCTAATAGTATCTTAGGAATAAGCGAATAATTTGACGATATCAAAAATTCCAATCAATTTTGACCATATGATCATCTCGATACGTCAAGCTATTTCCTCCAATTAGTCATGATGAAGATATTCTATTGAATTTGAATTGTCAATCTGAATTTTGGATCGTTAATTCCATTTTGAATAATAAAACATCAAGGATTATTCATCATTGTTGTAGGTAATAATGAGGAGATTCATACAATCAACCACACAGTGCCGGACGCCTGTCTGACAGTAAAAAAAATGTGTCGGCTTGTCGAGCTTCCCGTAGCGTCGAGTTAAGAGTCGAAGTTTCGATGTTGTAATGTTGATCATGTGGCTCTAAAATGCTTAAAAAAAATTTAAAGCTCACTATTTTTCATCTAAAATTCAGAAAATTTCCTGGGGCCCCCAATATTTTTTATAGTCGGCGCCTATATACGGGGTCACTCACAATGGATGGTAGGTTAGACGTTTACGGAGAACGGGACATGAGATTATTCTGAAAATTTGGTTTCATGAGTACTTGATTTTGCTCTATCCATGTAAAATAATAGTGGCGCTGCGGCTTTGCCGCTTGTACTCAAAAGTAGCAGCAACTGTGAAATTTCAAATGAGACACCCTACATATTATTCCATTTTTTGCTTCTCTACTATTTTCCAATTGTTTTTGTATAATACTTCCCTATACATATCTCCAGAGATTTTAGAGAAATTAAATGGTTTCCTCATTTTTTTGTGCAAAACATAGCTTCAATTAAATGTTCATTACTAAGGTATTCAGATTCGTAGGACGCTGGAATTTTAGGTGTAGTTTACCAAGTACCGAGGTATTAGGAATATTCTAAGGACTTTGTTCTCCATTATACAGGGTCCTTCAAAATTTGCGATTTTAACGATAAATACAAAAATAGTAAAAAGTGCATTTTTTAAAATGTAATACCCTGTATATTATTAAATATCTCGAAAGAAAATTGAAATCTCTTTCAAATGATATATCATGTTCCTATACCTAAAGAGTCAGGTTTCCGAAATAAAAGCAAGTTTCTATAAAAATCGGATTATTTAGCCATATTTTGTATTAGGTAGCTATGAAATGTCAAGAAAGATGACATTATGAAAATTTGACAATTAGTCCATTAACAATAAAACGTTCGCGCGTTCATTAACGATAATTTGATTTGAAAATAATCAAAATGGAAAGCAATAACTATTCTCATGAAGTTTTGATGAAGTTATTTATTGTACATGGTCAATGTGACCAAATAATAGCAAGAACATGCAGAAAATTCAATGAAATGTATACCTATTTACAACCAATAAACGAGAGAAAATTTGTACGTTTACAAAATAATTTTATCTGGATGGGGCACCAGCTCATTGCACTGGGGAAGTAACAAATGAGTTGTTCCAAATGTTCGATGATCGCTGGTTTAGATGCTTAGGACCATGGAATTGGCCTGCGAGATCACCCGACCTAACGCCAATTGATTTTTACTTGTGAGGTACTTTGAAAAGAAAAGTTTACATTACGTCAATAGCAATTTGGTCAGGGTCTACGCTCTTGGGTCCATTTAAAACTTGGTTTCATTGTACGCAATGCCAATCACTTTAAGGATACGGGAACTCTTCTGCCATTATTTAATTCTTTGGTAAAGAGCAAAATGAATTTCGGTTCTATGATTCGACATACTATCTACAATGTTATCATTTGGAGAGAGGATAGTGTTTACTCATCTAGAGGATTTAATCAAGATAGCTTATTGAACAGATTTGGGGTAAAATCGCTTGAAAACTACTCTCGTTGAAAATTTTGTATAATTGATTGCATGGGTGTATGGACTAGCTCCCTCTTCTGGCTATGGTGGAGTTTCTGGTGCCTTGGCGGTGCTCAAGATTTAACGATTTATTTTTCTTGGCCACTCCAAGAACTAATTCTCTTATACAATTGCATATAAGATACATGTATTCCTTTGTTCAATGAGGATTCTGTTTTTTGTGGTAAGAACTTTGATACATTTTCTGCCATAAGGCGGTGTTTTTTTCAATATCTGGATAGGTAGGCATGAATTGTATCAAGTTTTTATCGTTTCTTAAGTTATGAGCTATGAAATTGTTATTAATATCCTATTTTGTTTAAATTAATTTTCAGTAGGTACTTAATTGTAATACTCTTATACTTTGAAGTATATTCAGAATATTCCTGTAACTTCTTTTTACCTGTAGGAAATAAAAGCCTTATTATTATCATTATTATTATTAATATATATATAATGTATATATATATATATATATATATATATATATATATATATATATATATATATATATATATATATATCAGTGGCGGCTCGTGAGGTTTTGGTTTAAGGAGGCTACAAGAGGTGTTAAAAAATACACCATAGGCGAAAATTTTTAGGATTTCAAGGTCAACCAAAGAAAATCAAAGTAAAACAAGCACCCTAAGCTATTAATTTGTTTTCACTTTCGAGTGTCTACCTTGAGACCTACAACTCCTATTTACAATATTCACAAAAACTCTTCTCAGCCAATTCATCTATTCATCCAATTTTGATATATTCATTAAAATTATTTTGTTGGCAGTAAACACTGCCAACAAAATAATTTATTTTTTACCTGTGATCCGGTTAGGCAAGGATGTCTCTCGTAATTTCTTGTATTCAAACCGCGGTTTTGTTGTCTGTTACGCTGCACCAAATTGTTTAATTCAGGGGTAGGTCGCAATATTTTTATCAAAACTTTATCCTCATAACTTAGTGCACTAAAGTTATGGGATAACAAATATTCCACTAAGTCCCCATTGAAATTTTTGAAATTAACTTCAGTAACCAAACTCATTTTAAAACAATACGCGAGCAATATAAGTAAACAAGCTGTTGTCGGCCATTAATCACTACGATCACACTACGATTAAATTAATTTCCAACGAATTCACTCGATTTTACCCGAAATTCTATAGTTGTGATTGGTGGACATTGTATGAGACTCAGGATCCATCGGTGTTGCCATTTACATGTGTTTTGCTTTTCTATTGCGATGAAGTATTCATTGACAGTATTCGCACCGTTGTTTGCTTTTCTGTGGCAGGCATAATGAACGTTGAGAATATACCTTTCTAAGCCTCCGCAGCGTTGCCACAAATCTTGAAATGAATGAAATGCAGTAAATGTATATACCATTATATAATGTAGGTTGACAGGAAGGTAGGTGCATAAAATAATATGATTTTGATTAATATGAATATGCTGAATGCTGACTATTCAATATAATATATTAGTGATACACTGAATATTATTGAGGTGGCTTAGCCTCCTTAGCCGCCTTTGAATAGCCGCCCTATATATATATATATATATATATATATATATATATATATATATATATATATATATATATATATATATATATATATATAGTTATATTTAGGTAGGAATATATTGAACATATTCTAAGTAACAAATTATACTTGCACGCACTATAAAATCCGTTTTCTTGTTTTGTTTTCGAATACGTGACAATAAGATCAATTTATATCAATCTATATGAATATCATAGTCAATTACCTTGAATTAAGTAATAAATATTTAACCAAAATTCAACATATTCATATTCATCACGAATCTATCTTGATATTTTCGAATATTTGATAACTTACGGAATGTCTATCGCAAATTTCATATTTATTGCAATTTTAATATTTAATAACAAAATGATTCAAGCATATAAACTTGAACCACTCTACTACGATTTGAATGATTTTCCAGCACAAGCTGATACTGAAGAGAAGAAAGTGTTTCTGGTGCCAGTTATGGAATATAAAGGATCATTAAAACAAAGGGATTTGGAGAGAAACTTCAAAAACTTATTCAACAACTTGAAGGAAAATAAATTGAAGGAAGAATTCAAGGAATAATAATTTCAGTGAACTCTTCTATATTAACAATATATTATATTATGTAAGTTTGCTTGAGATTATACAATAAATAATTTAGATTCATTAAATAATAAATAATTTTTTATACATCTAATTTCATTGAATTTTAGTTCGTATATATATATATATATATATATATATATATATATATATATATATATATTTATATGTATGTGTGTTTGTATTAGTGTTTGTATATCATATTGTCAACTTTTCATATAAATAAAGTGTTTTTAACTTGTAATGTTCTTAAAAACCTGAATCTGTATGGCCAAACAATTTTTAGCAATCATTATCAATCAATTTTGAAAATCTTTTTTCTTACATTGTCTAATTTTCACTAATTTCAGCATTACAGTAAAAACATATTGCAAAGAAACTATAAGCGGTAGAAAAGATTTGGAATGATGGGCGCCGCTGGGCTACCAAAGCCTCCAACTTGGTAGGCTAATGGTAGAGTTTATCGTTGGTATACCGAGGATCGTGGGTTCAAGTCGCACCTTGCCCTACGGTGATGTGTATCGACCATGATATATAGTGGTTCAGAAAATTTGTAGAGATATGTTGGAGAGTCACATCGATTCAAGCCGATTGGCCGTTCGGAAACGGCGTTGAACTGTTAAACCGTCACTACAGGTCGTATATTCCCCTCATACGGATTTGTCAATTGTGAGGGTGGCTGTGGAGGTGAGTAAAATCGTGAAATCCACGAGAGACATGAGATCTCTAAATTTGAATGGCGGAGGCCATTCCCCACAAGGCACATTCCCTTAACTTTAATTGAATCCGCGTACCAAATTTCAAACCCGCTCAATCTGCAATATCTGCAGAGGGGCACAAAACCTCAAAAACCAAGCAAAAGCAAGAAATCGGTGAAGGTTAGAGAAAGCAGTTTTTACCACCAAAGGGCTCTTCCCTTTTCCCTAGCATCAACTCAATCCACGGACAAATTTTCAACAATATGGGGGGTTTGGCGGTGCAAAAATCTTTCAAAAACCGGTTTGGTAAGATCCATACACGTTCGAAAAAAACCAAGAAGGGTGAAATCTACTCATGCGCGTCCTTGAAACTCTCTCATCTGAAGTTTAGACATGACAAAATTTCTACTGAAATCACCTAAACTTCGGTAGTTTTGTTCTACCTCAAGAACTCCAGATACCAAATTTCAGTTCAGTTGTTATAATGGATGCCGCTGAAGATGCCAAAATGTACCACTATGATGTGAGAATTATAGAAACGATCGAATATACAAGTATGTCTTTTTGTAACGGTAGGATTCAGTGTGTTAAACTGACATTGCTACCCTGATGATGAAAATAAAAATGTATGAAAGCTTGGTAATGTAATAAAGAATTTTACTTAGTTAGCGCCTAGATAGTATCAAAGTGAATATCGGATTTTCAGCTCAAAACCGGGAAATTAAATGGAAAAGTTGTCGACGACAAAGCTTTGAGATGAAAATTGAATTCCTGCTATCACATGCCGTAATAGAATTCCTTATATAACGAACAATATATCCTCATTTTCAGAGATGCAATTTTGCATGCGTGAATATATCACATTAGGGTTGGGTCTTTCAGGACTAGGAAGTTGGGTTTTCAACGTTGTCATGACACCGACAGTGAAAGCATAGATCGAGGCCACCCCTCTCACCCACGTAAATTTTCTGAACCGCCCTCGGTTCGATATCCCTGGAGAAGAGATATTATTGCGATTCAAAAGTAAAAGACTATTGCACTGTGTCGAAACACAACACAAACGTGTGGGAGTGGTTTTAAATTCGTGTTATACCTACTGCACAACGATATCTGATTTTATATATATATAGATATAGATATATATATATATATATATATATATATATATCTGTTCATATTCGTAATTGGGAAAATTCATATTTTAATAATTTTTTTTAAACACGTACTTGTGGCGCTTTATGGTTTTCGAGCATGGTGAAGACAATTAAAAAAAGGATAAAATTTATCAAATCATTTGTTTATTTGTATAAAAATCCAACATGTATTAAATTAAAATTTTCAATATAAATAATAGCCAATAAAAAAAACAGACTCACTCCTTTTTCACCCCTAAATGATGGGATTTCAAAAAACTGAGAAACTACCTTCTAAAGTTAATTTTACTTAATATTTTCGTGAAAGAGCGGGATCACTAAGTCCATTATTTTGCGAGATTCAGCCAAAAATAGCCAATATACGATAAACACATCTCACCCTCTTTCAACCCCTAAATGATACAACATCAAAAAATGCAGAAAATGGTTTTTTAATAAAATTATAAGGAACATTGTAGTGGAAGAACGGAATCGCTAAGTCGATTATTTTGCCGGAAATAGCCAATATAAAAAAAAACAGACTTACCCCTTTTGCACCCCTAAATGATGGAAGTTCAAAAAACTGAGAAACTACTTTCTAGAGTTAATTTTACTTAACATTTTCGTGAAAGAGCGGGATCGCTAAGTCCATTATTTTGCGAGAATCAGCCAAAAATAGCCAATATACGAAAAACACATTTCACCCTCTTTCAACCCCTAAATGATACAACATCAAAAAATGCAGAAAATGGTTTTTTTAATAAAATTATAAGGAACATTGTAGTGGAAGAACGGAATCGCTAAGTCGATTATTTTGCCGGAAATAGCCAATATAAAAAAAACAGACTTACCCCTTTTGCACCCCTAAATGATGGAATTTCAAAAAACTGAGAAACTACTTTCTAGAGTTCATTTTACTTAACATTTTAGTGGAATAACGGGATCGCTAAGTCCATTATTTTGCGAGAAACATCAAAAAACACGTTTTACCCTTCTTCAACCCCTTAACGGCGGAATTTAAAAAAACCCCGTCTTAGTGGGAATCTACATGATCAGACTTAATTCCCACCAAATTTCAGAAATTTAAAAAATACAGTTTTTGCGGTAGACTGGATTCAATTTTTCGGCTTGTATTATATATATATATATATATATATATATATATATATATATATATATTATATATATATATATATATATATATATATATATATATATATATATAGATATAGATCTCGTCTGGAGTCCGCCCTTTCAACCCCCTAACCCCTAGAGCTACCATGCCAAAATTTTTAAATGAGGGGTCGATCGATACATCATTTTATATCTACATTTTGCTGTCCTACTTTTTGTATTCGACCTCACTTTTGCAGAATATCACCCATTTCAATGTTTACAAATGCATTTTTATCACTAAACACACCTGCTTGATTACCTACATTTTTATGACATTCCAAAAGTAATTTGAATGTTACTTTTTAGGATAAGTACTAGTTACCGGATCTTCAGTCTCACTGTTACTGTATGTCAGAGATTAAACAACCCTTTAAAGTTATGTACCACTCGACCCCCTGTCTCATTAAAAAATTTTGGGGTGTAGGGAATTGAAGGGGCGGAGTCAGTTTTACGTAAAAACTATTTCCCCTCAATAAATTTGTTGGCGTGTTCCAGCGATTTTGAAAAATCTGTCTCTCATGCGTTTATTTAATCTTATGTGAACTTGTTGGCCTGTAACGCCAAAGTGTTTTGGATTTCTTGTCTAAAATCAAGAAAATAATGAATTACAGCGTTTCCCCTGATACTGCAAAATAAATATAGTATTCTAAAATATTGAAGCTAAACAGTTATGAAATATATTCGACTGATTCACTTTTATTAATGTTATCATTAAAGAATGATCATATAAATTAAATATAATCCACTCTATATATTCCTACTCAATATATTGCTTAAAATTGAAGAAAACAATCAAAACAACTGAGTTTTTAATTGCGTTTCATTAATCAGATATTTAGCCTACCATATCTGACGATGGGAACATTTTCAATATATAAGAAGTTCCCACAAAACATGGGAGTCACAGGCCAAAGCCCTTATTAAGCACTGTCCTTACTATAAATCATTTTTCGTCACACCCATCACTCAATTGAACATCAAGAAGCGATGAATGATATATACATTCTCTCTCTCCATGTATCCCCTTCTTCTTAAAAATACCAGCATTGATGTAAAACACATACGACCCTACTTCCTTCCGTTCATTCATCAAAAGGAAATAGTCTCTTCTGTAATTGGTAGCTTCCCGTTCAAGTTTTATGAATGGAGGAATTCTTATATGAGGTCGATGCACATGAGAAATTGAAACGGAAACGAGCTTAGTGTCTTAGAAAAATTTAGATGAGAATTTAGCGAACCTTGAACGCAAGAATAAATGAAAACAAAAGGAGACCTTTGTTTTCGTAGTCGGATTTCCGGTCTAGAGTTATTTGGGTAAATTTGATCTACTAGGTTGGTTTTCGTGGGTACCTATACGTTTGGTTCCACTACGAAGTAAGATATCGGGTGATTCTTTCTGGAATATCTCACAAGTATAATCCCGAATTCCGATGATATCTTATTAAAAATGAGTGTTTAAACGCACCTGTTGCGGAGTAGACGTCTTCATGTCAGGAAGTATTTGTTATATCGACGGAATTCTGCATTTTCAGTCTACACAGGGAATTGTTGGTTCCAAATATTTTTGGCCGAGCTATGTGTTGGTATCCATATAGTAGTGCACTCCCGATTTATATTGGGGAACAAGTAGAAATAAGTTAATTCACTACGAGTCAAGTAAGCCGCACTGAAGAGACCTAATAAGATCGAAACAGCTGTATACCGATCTTGAGTCAGGGTGATTTGACATTTTCTATAAGTCACTGTTGCATTATGAATGCAGATATCGAGTCGCGGAATACATATAAGCAACTGTTCAGCTCCCTTGGAAGTTTGATAATTTTTAAATTATTGAATAATTTTCCTGCCTCACGTGATATATGAAATTGACTATATGGTCAATTAAACAAGTATATTTTTCATGAATTGGTTGTTTAATGTTTGAAGCTAATAAACATTTGAAAACATAGTCATTTTTAGGCAAAAAGTGTCATGGAAAAATTAAAGTAACGAATTATCATAAACTAGCTGTACCAGTTGTTGCATAAGTTGTAAACAAACTTTGCAGCTTACCTGTCATTTCGTACTTACGAGCATTTGAAAATTTTCAAAGATACAACTCTGCATTACAGTTGTATATTAATTTTTTTTATTTGCTAAGTGACTTTCACAACTTCTACAGCATGAAATATTAGAAGGACGGTTCCTTATTGTTAGGGGTTCAGTTCTCATCTCACAGACCTCAGTTTTTCTGGTTAAAGAACATGAAGACATTCACCGGATTACTCTCCTTTGAGTGAGCAACACTGATGAAATGTAGTAAGATAAACACAGCTGTGTTTTGTTTATGAACTGAAATAATTTGACATATTCCCATTATCAAAGTCGGACTGGAACCATTTGGCCCACGTGGCAGTGTACCTGATTTGGCCCACCACTTTCTTATTAAAGAAATATTCATTGTAATAAGTTTTGGATATCCAACTTTCATCAATAAAACTACTAAATTATAAAAATACATTTTCAATTCAAAAAGTAAAATAACAAACAAAAGATAAAATAATGAAAACTTTTTAGGATTCCATACAAAACGTAAATATTCGTGATGTAAAGATAAAAGCGACAAGAAGAAAGTGAAAACAGAAGGAAAATGAGGATAAATGATTCTAAAGAATGTAAAATAAAGAGAACACTACAAAAAAGTGTGCTTCTAGTTGCAGGGGTTTTGTTATAGTACATAAAATGTACAGAAACATAAATCTTTCTTCTCGTGGTAAAACTAAGTAACATGTTTTCAGGAGTTTCTAGGCTAAGCATTTATAAACCTTACTGAAGTTGAATTAAAAAAATTAAACCAAGGCATGCGACGTTGACGTCATAGAATAGATCAGAACTCAAAATATTAGCTGAAAGGTTTATGAACATTTCATATATTAAATACAATTCAGAACCTAGTAACTCCAGTTACTAGGTTTTGCGATGAAACGATAGAAACTGTAATTAAGAGATATTACTAAATAAGTATCTATTATGGCTATATTATAATATCAAGGGATTGTAATATGTTTTGCTACTTGTAGCAAGTTCAGTTATTATTGTGTCATTATTATTTTTGAGCAAATCTTTTCAAATTTTTATTACTAATAATAATTTCAATAGATCGTCACCTAAAGCATTGATCTTAATCGAGTTTTAGTTAATTTTATTTTTGAAAATACCCTCTTACAGGTTACCTGTGTACACGAAAGGGTAATTATATATTTATAAGCCATATATTAGCTTGTATACGTACACACATGCATATCATAACTACGCAAAATCTCAAAACAACAGTGAACACAACCTAAACATACACTTTCGGAATTTTTGTTTAAATACTGTTTAGTGATCGTGTCTCTATTTCTATTAATAAATAAATATAGTCTTGAAAAATGTAGTCACTTTGTTTTTAGGTATTGGTGCCTGGTGGTCTATATTAAGTTTTCACTTTAATGTTTCGGATTAATAACGATCTAAGATATTTGAGCTGTTCTCAAAATTTCAAGTACAAAAAATTCTTCATATATTTTTTTATTTGCTTCAAATCTATCTTGTATACTACGGCAGTGTTTGATTTATTACTTTATGCACTTCTGTTCCCAAGTTTTCATATTGTCATGAATACTGTAATCATCAGTGACAAACTAAAAACTATTATAATCACTGGAATTACACCTCTTACGCTCCTAATAGACAGACGGCGGACGGCGGCGATAGCGCGGGTTGGCTAAGCAGAACCGACGCTAATTCTAGTTGCGATAACGCATGGTTTTCCATTTCCAATTAGCTATTACTATTAACTTATCTCAGAAGGAGAGAAGTCAAGGAGAAGACTAAGATGACAGTATTCAAAACTATTTTCAGACCAACTTTGACCTACGGCTGTGAGACATGGAATACTACACGAACTGTGAGAAGTAAGTTGCAGGCAGTGGAAATGAAGTTCTTGAGATGAGTGAAGGGAGTCACCAGAAGAGATGGAAGGCGAAATGAAGATATGAGGGAAGAACTGGGGGTGGAATCACTGGAACAGTTCGTAGGAGAGAGGCAATTTGGATGGTGGGGCCACTTGCATCGAATGGAAAAGGAGAGACCAGTATGGGAGGCCAAAATAGATGCAAAACCAAGAAGAGGAAGACCACAACAAACTTGGGAAGACATGGTAGAGAAAGAGATCAAGAAGAGGGGCAAAAATGTCAGAGAGGCAATTATGATGAATTCAAACAGAATTAAATGGAAGAAATTTGTTAAGTTTAAATGAGTGTGTGAATTTTGTGTACCTTTGTGAATTTTGAAAACCCATACACCGAAAGGTAATACATGGGATAAAGATTATATATATATATATATATATATATATATATATATATATATATATATATATATATATATATATATATATATATATATATATATATATATTACTATTAACTTGAAGTTTTTAAGGAATAAGGGTCAATGATCAGTGGAAGTGCATGATATTTAGTTGTGTTTGTGTCATTTTGTATTTTGTCTCCCAACATTTTCTAAGATTGCGACATAATTTAAAAACGCAAGTTAGAAAATGATTTTCTTATAACGCGAATACTAATAACAATATTAGAAATGGTTTCAATGTTCGAATGTATCACTAATTTTCCCACGGATTATCACTTAAACATCTAACATATAAATCTGGCTACGTTACGAACTTCGACGGAAGCGATAAAAGCCGAACCTAATTCCTGTTTGGAAACAACGTGCGACGGCAGTTTGCAGTTGAGGACATAAATAAACACAGAATTCTAGGAGCTTGGAATTGAAATTTCAATAGAAGACTGTTTATATTCTTCATATACAAGAAATGTTAAATGCAAATTTATTAACATAATCATGATTTCATTCCCTGGTATAATTTATCATAGGACAAGTGAGATATGGATTATCTTTGAATTACTAAAGAAATAAACACATATTAGGTACAAAAATAACTCTATTTGGTTCAATTTTTGTAATCTTGAGATAATTGTGAAACATTTAGCTATTTATCAAATAATGACAATCACTGGACAAAATTTAATATGTCCATATGCATCATTTCTGAAAACAGTGATTATATGAATTTTTTTTTGCGTTTCCTCTTTTTCAGGAATACCTACCAATATGAAATATTTTAATTGAACTTTTGATTCTTCTCATAATATCCCTATTCTAGTTATAAGCAGTATTGATTTAAGTCTAGACCCGTGAGGCCCGGGCCTAGGTCGATATAATTTGAAGGGCGACAAAATTTTTGAAATGCCAAAATTTTAGGGGCTATTACAAGTAAAGATGTGCTCCAATGGTCGATCTTGTCACTACCTCTTTTTCTTACTCATATGAATGATCTAAATTCGATTAGAAACACAACTATAAGCTTTACACGCGATAGTAGGTACCAAGACCAAATTATAAATAAGAATATTTCTCTTTGATCTTCAATTCTTATGGACAACCAAACGATTAAGCCAAATAATAAATTACATCTTTCAAAAATCAGGGTTAACAATTTAACCTGACACGAACAAAACTCTACCATTGCTAAGTTAGCAGCATAAGCATAGTTATCTATTTCGTGCTCTGAATCTGTTTACAACAAAGCGGTTAACCCTACTGTATGAGAATCATCCAACATTGGAATACTGAAAATCTGGAGATCTGTATATATATACTCTCCTTGACTGTATTCAAACAAGGGCAGTGCAGTCAGACTAATAGACCGCTCTCTTTCATTAACTCGAACATCGGAGAAAGGTCGCCGTCTTGTGTATCTTTTACAGATATTATATCAGGTGCAAGGGCTCTTACGCACTAGCGGTTGGCCGCCTAAGCGGTTGAACCGCACGGCTAGCCGCATTTAGGGCTCGTTCAGACACGCGGGAACCGCGCGATTGCAAATCGTGCGGTTTTGAATCGCAAAATTGTGCTATGTATTCAGACAGAGCGGTTAGTACGCGATTGGAGCGAGCGGATAGTGTTAGTTTGGAAATGGAAGTTGACGAAGAAATACTATGTTTACTGTGGTTGCTCATAGAAAAAAAGAAGGCAGTATTGGATGCATCCAGTATTAAGTGACCGACTCGTACATGGCCAATTCGTAACATTATATCCCAAATTAAGAATGTTCGAGGAAAAGTTTTTTGACTATTTGAGAATGTCAATAAAATCTTTTGATGAACTGATTGAATTGATCAAAGAAGATATTTCAGGCGTTTTCTCCACTTCATCAATAAATAATTCAGTGTCGAAGCAATCCATAGCGATGTCGCGCGTATTCTTGTTGTGGCGTAGGAATCGTGCGGTTCCAACAACGCAACTGAACGCTGAGGAGAGGCTCCATAGTAATATAATCGCGCGGGCGCCGCACGATTCTATTTTCTGGCAGTTGATTAGCGGGTACCGCGCGGCTTGACCAACCGCGCGGTTACGTCTGAACGATTACAAAAGTATTTATATGAATAAGACCCGCGCGATTCCCACGCGATTCTAAATAAGACTAGAAAAAGCGGTTCAACCGCCTAGGCGGTTAACCGCTAGGATCCTTACGCACTAG
Organism: Cynegetis impunctata; assembly: GCA_030704885.1. Lineage (NCBI taxonomy): Eukaryota > Metazoa > Arthropoda > Insecta > Coleoptera > Coccinellidae > Cynegetis > Cynegetis impunctata. The sequence continues at coordinate 557,846 of JARQZK010002175.1, read as the reverse complement.
CGGTTAACCGACTAGGCTGTTGAACCGCGTACGAGACCATCAATCTATCAGGTATGGTTTTTGCTTTTCCAGAGTTTCTCATAAAAAAATTACAAAGTATACCGCATTGCTATTTCTATACAGTATAGAGAATGATCCACAGAGCTCTAGAACCAACGGAAATATTAATCGAAACGGAGCAGTTGAATTCCGCAATAAAATGATATTATAAATCGTATAAATATTGCCCGTGGTCCTTTGTGATTGAGATCCAAAATCTGCTTTCAACAAGGCTCCCAAATGATCTCCAGCAACCCAACACTGTGTATCCATGATTTAGGAATAACAGCATTCACTTGCCAACAGTGAACGGAAATGCGGCGGTTCGCTGACTGAAATCTAGTACCGTGCTGACTACTTACGAGATTCTTGAATAGATGCATTACCTTCAAAGAATCTTGACTTAGGATTCTTGAACATCTTTTTATCTTGTAGAAAAGCTTCTTAAGGGAAAATTAATTTTCTCCTTATTCAAAATGAGACACTATTTGTCTGTAGAAAAAAATGTAGGAATAACCTGTCACTCTGTCACATTGGCAAAAATATCTCTCACTTTGATTTTCACAATTATCACAAGTGTGCATAATAGAAAAACAAAATAATCTAGTCTAGTTAATTTTATCAGCTGCAAATTGCTCAATGCAATTAATTTCGAGAACTTGGACAGAAAATTGATAATTGAATAAATTTGCTGAATCTTAATTCTAATTTTATTATTCCATTTGTGGTCAATTCCTATTCGATGTGTACATTATTACTGTTTTGTTATCTACAACACGAATAGAAAAAAATATGAAAATTTCAAGATTGATGGCGCCAAACAGATAGAAATTATTTCCCAATAAATCTAAAATAATAAATTTGTCCTTATATTTTATTTTAATGGCGCATAGACTAAATAATAGGTACTTGATGCCGAGTGTATTGTAGCGTACTCTAAGCTACTACAAATATCTTGTGAGTACAAAATACCGTCTTAATCGTTATTATACACACACATTCTGAAAAAGTAGCATCACAATTATTGTAACCTACTATTTACAAATTATTTATCAATAATCTACCTATAATTGATCAGGTAGTCCTTTCTTCTGAAAGCTAACACTATTAAGATGATTAATCTACTGATTTATAGGTGAGATAAACTATTTAGCACCGCATACTGTTTATTAATTCGCAGTTATAATACTCAGTTACATTTATTCAATAAAAAATATTTCAATTATTTTTATAATTATTCATTTTTATAAAGAATATTATAAGGTGAAAACCGAGGACAAAAATAAAAGACCTCTATATAGGACTGAATATTGAATGAAAAAATATTTTAAAAAATCGAAATAAAAAATGTTATAAATTGATTTTAATATAGATATACTTTTGGGAATTTTTGAATATATACATTCTATGATTCGCGAAATTTTTATTCAGTTGGTAAGTTTATTCCATATTCGACACATCCTACAAAATTTGGAACATTTTTTTAAGTTCCACCATTAGTTGCCAATCGGATTTCAACAAATCATCTCGGAAGTAGTCCTTACAAGCATCGATTGATTGGCGGGATATCTGCAATGAAAGAAAAACTGTATAAATAACAAATTAGAAATCATGAAGGGGAGATCAAAAGTATATGAAGTTTTTGGTATTTAATTTAAATTTTCTTATTACCGTATTCTAGTAATTCACCAAAAATGATGAAAATATATTAAGTTATTAATTACATCTAAACATTTCGAAATAAGCATTGCAATATATATATATATATATATATATATATATATATATATATATATATATATATATATATATATTTATATATATATATATATATATATATATATATATATATATATATATATATATATATATATATATTTATATATATATATATATATATATATGTATATGTATATATATATATATATATATATATATATAAATTTCTTTGTAACACATTTGTTCCTGGAGATAACTTCACGAAATTTGGTTTGTAGCTATTATCTAGCATAGCAATTCTACTGGTGTTGCCATATGTTTTCCATTTTCCATTGTTTCAGAGACGCGATAGTCAACTTTTTTTTTCTTATGGACGCCATATTGGTTTTCCTTATGTAGTGATAAAGAAAAAAATTACAAATTCAACAATGTATCAAAAGTTACAAATATATGAATTCACACAGCTGAAATTAAGTATTTGTTGAATCGTCGTGAAAAGGATAGTGGGCTTCACTTGTAATTTATTTGATGTTGAATGTAAAACATTATTTCTGTGTATTATGTATCAAACATAAAATCAAATATTAGTTCAGTAAAACAAATTTTTTTTTAATTAAAAACACAACAAATCAAACAAAAGCCAAAAATTGATAGTAAAAAAGTTAATTTTCAAATATGTTCAAAATGGTTTACTTCTTTAATGCAGAGCCTCGCTCCTTCAGAAATTCCCTGGATAGCCGCTCTAATTTGTTCAGGAGATATGGATCTAATCCCGTTTATAATTCTGTTGCGAATTTCATTTATATTATGTATGAGGACTTGATAAATATAGTCCTTTAAGACTCCCAAAAAAAGTAATCCATCGGATTCATGTGCGGAGATCTAGCCGGCCAGTTAATAGGTCCGTTTCTGCCAATCCATTGTTCGCCGAATCTAGTATTTAAAAATTCCTTGACTTTCAAGTTATTATGCGCTGGAGCACCATCATGCTGATACCAACATCGATACATATCGTTCAACTGGCAATGTCTGTAGAAATTGTTCTACATAATTTTGTAGTATATCTAAGTACTTGGGTCCATTTAATGTACCATTGATGAAGTAGGGTCTAATTATCTGGTTTTTCTATAAAGCACAATAAACATTAAGACTACATCTAATTTGATATCTTGACTCATATTTTAAATGTGGGTTGGTATTGGCCCAGTGATGATAATTTTTCTGGTTACATACATCATTGTTAGTGAATGGATTCATCCGACCACAAGACTTTTGTCAGGAATTGAGGATCTCCTATTAATTTTGGAGAAAGCCAGTTACAGAAATTCAATCTGCTTTGATGATCGCCCTGTTGTAACCCTTGTACTATTGTAAACTTGTAATCGTGAAATTTATGGTTTCTTAAAATTTTTGATACGCCTCTCTGTGACATACCACATTCCCTAGCGATTGCAATTGTGGAAGTTTCTGGGTTTATATGAACTTGATAAAGCACATTTATTTCGTTATGTGAAGCGGTTATGTGGTACTTGACTTTTTTTTCCAAATTACCATTTTCCTTCATACATCTGTCCAGTTTTTGGAAAAAGGTACAGTTCGGCTGCATTCGTTCTGGACATTGTTGCAAATAATGTTCAGATGCTATTCTGGAGTTTCTATATGCGCGTATGTATCATAGATGTCTTGTTTATCCGACAACGAATATTTCATTATTTATGTAATTAATATGGCGTTACTTATCAAACAGGAATCAAGTTTTTACAAAGCTGAAGTGATGGTTTCACATAACAACTGTCAACAAAGTAATTTGACAATTCTGGCAACAGCCTACTACTTAAACAAAAAAAAAGGAAGTTCAAATTTGCGTAACTAGATTCGATATTTTTGTAAAGTGTGATACATTGTTGAATTCGTAATTTTTTTCTTTATTACTCCATAAGGAGAACCAGAAAAAAAAGTTGACTATCTCGTCTCTGAAACAATGGAAAATTGAAACATTCTGATAACACCACTAGAATTGCTATGTTGAATAATGAATTTCGTGAAGTTATCTCCAGAAACAAATGAGTTACAAAGAAGAAAAGAAAATCTCGATTTTTAGTTTTTTCGAGATATCTGGGGAACCATTGGAGATATTTTAGTTCTGTTTACACCTCCACACTCATCTCTAAATAACGCAACTTTTTTGTAATTCAAGCCACCCTGTATTTCTAACGGTTTTCGATATCTCGGTAGTCCCCCTCTAAATAGTTCTAACCCTGTATATATATATATATATATATATATATATATATATATATATATATATACAGGGTTATTCACGTTATTCGTGTATTTTATTTTATAAAAGTTTTTTTTTTAGGATGGATAGGGACCTAGCTATAAAAATATTTTCATTTTATACAGGGTGTGCCGAAAACACGAAAAGTTGTCATTTTTTAAATGGAATACCCTGTATATTAAGTATTTCATTTTTGGATTTTAACGCTTAAACTCTCAACTGGTGTTTTCTTGTTTTTAACCAAATCAATTATAAAGCTTACTAACTGGAACATACTTCATGTCGCACTTGTGAAATATTGACTAACTTAGACTTGGAGTGTAAAAATAAAGGTAAAATAATTACAATCTTTAAACGGCACTAAATTGTTCAACTTAAATGGGACACCCTGTATTTTATGTCACCAACAGATGTGAAATTTAATTGTCTATCGAATACCTGAAACCATTTCAATGGATATCTCCTCATATTTTCAAATAAAATGCACATTTTCTTCTTGCAAACTGATTTTGAGAAATTTATCATTTATCAAGTCGCCTATGGCGTTTTGAGTAATCAGAATTGATTGAAATAAACATCAAGATCATAATATATGCTATTATCTTTCAATATCTTAAATGTTATGTATAAGTTCAAATTATGAAGGAAACAAATTATGGATATCAAACAAGCAATATTTTATATCAAGCGTTCAACATGGCGACCATCAGACTCTAAACACAAACGTATCCTTTTAATAAAACTTTTAGCAACATCTAATAACATACGCGGGATAACATTCAGCTTTTCTGATATGCTGTTTCCATGGGCGACTTGGTAAATGAAATTTTTTTTTAAATCAGTTTGCAAAATGCTCCATTTTATGAGAAAACGTGAAGAGTTATCGATAGGAATGTATCGTGCCGTTTGAAGATTGCAATAATTTTACCTTTATTTTTACACACAAGTAAAACTAAGTCAATTTTTCACAAGTGCGGTATAATAACCACCTCCAACAACACCAGACAATATGAAACAGCGTATCAGAGAAACTTTTCTAAATGTAAGCCCGCGTATGTTCTCAGATGTTGCTAAAAGTTTTATAAAAAGGAAACTGTTGTGAGTCTGATACTTTACCTGTATTTATAGTCGCATCGGGCTGACTTTTTGAAAACAGAAAATTTGTATCCGGCAAATTTACGTGGATTCGTGTTGGGGAAGGCAATATTAAAGTTCTCTCGTTGAGTGTCTCCCAAATTTAGTGTCGGTTGGTTTTTTATTATCAACAATACAGGTGCGAAATCAGTTTTTCCGAATTTCCGGAAAAACTATGCATCATAGGAAAAAGTGATGCACAGACAAAAAATGTGCAATCAAAACAATAAAATGAGCCCCGATAGATCAAAATCGGACAATTCGTTCAAAAGTTATTGCAAAAAAAAACGAAAAAAAACGTGGTTTTTTAGCTTTTTTCAATTGTTTATAGGGTTGTTGTTATTTATCAAAACAAAATTAATACTTCCAAAAGTAATGAGTCTTAACGTATCGAAAAGTGTGCGAAAGATGAGCGCTGTGTGATTAATAGTTTTTGCAAAATCCTATTTATTTATCCCGTTTCACTAATTATGCAACAACTTTGAATCTTTATTGTGAGAAACTGGCCGGACAAGAAGGTTTTATAGCCAGGTCATTTTGAAGGTAAGTAGCTGACTTAGACTTCTAATTTCGCAGAATTTTATTTTTTTGCCGAAAACCCAAAACTACCAAAATATAGCAGCTTTTTTTATACACATTTAGAATAACTTGGAAACTATTCACGTTAGTGAAATGAAATGGGCTGGAATCGAATGCCAGTTAAAAAACACGCAAAAAAAAAAGTTGCTACGCCCTTTTGGAGCCAAGTTAGCCCTTTATTTTCGTTAAATCGCGAAGTAAATAGTTATAAACAATTGATTATATCTTCGAAAGGGCTCGTTATTCCGAAAAATGGCAAGAGAGAAAAAGTATTTCTTTTATCCCAATAAGCTTTAAATTTAATTGAAATTTTCAATTTTGCAATTTTTTGTTTATAACTATTTACTTCGCGATTTAACGAAAATAAAGGGCTAACTTGGCTCCAAAGGGGCCTAGCAACTTTTTTTTTTTTTAATGCGTGTTTTTTAACTGGAATTCGATTCCAGCCCTTTTCATTTCACTAACGTGTAAAGTTTCCAAGTTATTCTAAATGTTTATAATAAAAAGCTGCTATATTTTGGTAGTTACTTGTTTATTTAATTTAAAAGGGTTTTCGGCAAAAAAATTAAATTCTGCGAAATCAGAAGTCTAAGGCAGCTACTTACCTTCAAAATGACCTGGCTATAAAAACTTTGTTGTCCGGCGAGTTTCTCACAACAAAGATTTAAAGTTGTTGCATAATTAGTGAAACGGGATAAATAAATAGGATTTTGCAAAAACTATTAATCACACAGCGCCCATCTTTCGCACACTTTTCGATACGTTAAGACTCATTACTTTTGCAAGTATTAATTGCATTTCAATAAATAACAACAACCCTATAAACAATTGAAAAAAAGCTAAAAACGAATTGTCCGATTTTGATCTATCGGGGCTCATTTTATTGTTTTGATTGCACATTTTTTGTCTGTGCATCACTTTTTCCTATGATGCATAGGTTTTCCGGAAATTCGGAAAAACTGATTTCGCACCTGTATTGTTGATAATAAAAAACCAACCGACACTAAATTTGGGAGACACTCGACGAGAGAACTTTAATATTGACTTCCCAAACGCGAATCCACGGAAATTTGCCGGATACAAATTTTCTTCATTTTACGTTCATTCTAAAGTCAGCCCGATGCGACTATTAAGAGTGAATTTGTAGATCGCCATACGTTAAATAATAATAGAGTCTGATGGTCGCCATTTTGAACAATTGATATAAAATATTGCTTCTTTCATATGCATAAATTTTTTCTTCATAATTTGAACTAATACTATATAATAAATGCATATATTATGACCTTGATGTTTCAATAAATTCTGATTTCTCAAATCTTGATAAAAGATAAATTTCTTAAAATCAGTTTGTCCCATTCAAGTTAAACAAGTTTTTACACCAAGACTAAGTCAATATTTCACAAGTGCGACATAATGTTTGTTCCAGTTACTTAGTAGGCCTTATCATTAATTTGGTTAATAACAAGAAAACACCAGCTGAGAGTTTGAGCGTTAAAACTGATACTACATTTTCACAAAATACGAGATATTTCAAAAACCATAAGGTTTAAGTGAATTGAACCTCAATGAAACTGGCAGTTTTCATCGTTAAATCTAAAAATGAAATAATATAGAGGGTATTCCATTTAAAAAATGACAACTTTGATACCTTTCGTGTTTTCGGCATACCCTGTATAACATGAAAATATATATATATATATATATATATATATATATATATATATATATATATATATATATATATATATATATATATATATATATATATATATATAAAGGAGATGTTTTTCAGATTTGATATATTTTCTTTCATTTTCGAGATAAAGATGAAAAACAAAAATTTGATATTATTTTTCCTCAATAAATAATATCGTTGTTTGGAGTTGGTGGCATTTTTTGATTACCATTTGATTTATGACATTTTGTACCCTCTACCGTCTTCTGATTTTCAGATTTTAGTAACAACTTCTGTGTTTCATATGGCGTCCTTTTTTGATTTTCACAAATTCTGGGAGGCCTTGTGATGTGCTTTCCAATGATGTCACTTGCTAGAGAAATTTTCCGTTTCAATCAAGTTATTCGAAGAACCAATTTGAATATGAAAGAAGTAATCATGATAGGTCATGACAAATAATAAAAATTCTTCAATGACTCCAAGCTTTTCCAAAACTCCACTATGAAACTCCAGAAAGGATTCCATGATTACTTTAAAAAATACTCATGCGATTTAAGTGATCTTCAGTTTCTGCTTCTAGTCTATGATTAAATGGAAGTCAATATGTACAATTATTTTAAGAATTTTTTTACAACATTGATTGTGAGAATTTCGTATCATTTTTATAGAATTAAAAAGTTGGTTCACGAACTTCACTGATCCTATTAATTCATTAACCAAAGTGATGAGAGGATATTGATCTGCTTTAAATTTAAGAGTATGCTACCGAAATCACATGAATCTTACTAAAGACTTATTTTAAATATTCTACACGTATTTGCACTTCAACACGACGAAGTACTGACCATTCAAAAGATGTCCGTTTTGTATGCCTATCCATGTATTTATTTGTATAAACCAAAATAAATTAAACTAATGATATTAACCATGCCCAAGAAATGCAATTCCTACAAACTTTATGATATACATCAAGACTGTTGTACATTCATATAAAAGAAATTCGAGACTCGACTTTTTATATAAAAGAATCGATTAAAGTGATATAAATTGAGGTACTGATTTGAAACATCGATATCTGAGAAATATCAACTTTCTAAGCCTATTAATATCTTCAGTAAAGTTTATGCAAATATAGGCAGGTACAGAATGATAGAAAAGTGTAACGGTTTCATGAAAACCATTTGGTAGAAAACACATATCAAAATGAACATTACCATACAATTTCAAGCATAAAATTCAATTGGAGTAAGTGGTAAATGAAAAAGACTCGTGAGCAGCAGGTCGTAGTTTCCGCGCGAAATGCATCGCGTCGAGGTGCGATTCTAATGATCTAATGGATTGAATTATATTTTGAAAAATCACGCTTCAATAACAAACTGAACTGAAAAGTAGAATATAATATAATTAATTGAAAAAAAAACTGCGGAGTGCATCGTAGTTGAGGAAAAAAGTTGAAACCAACGAAGGAACGTACCTCAACCAGGCGCGGATTCAGGGGAACCCCCCCCCCCCCAAATGACCCGGGCCCACCTAATTTTTATGATTGGGAGCTACTCAATTTACCATTGCCCAAAATACCAGTACGTTTTGGCTTTTGAATATTTAAAAGTTCTTTTTTTCTTTCATAAGAACCTTCTTTTGACTTCTTCTGTGTAAATATATATATATATATATATATATATATATATATATATATATATACACATATATACATATATACCTATATATAAATATATATATATATATATATATATATATATATATATATATATATATATATATATATATATATATACATGAAATTTTTTTCGAAAATCGTGATTTAGGAAGTCTAAAACGGATAAAAAAACTACTTCCGCACCTGACTGCTTTCCTTCGATACACTGCATTTCATGGGAAATTCGACTAAATTCATTTTTGCTTTAAATAAATAATCCACATAGTAAGGAACATTCGGAATAATTAATTATGTAGATAAATAACTTTGACAATTAGACCTCCGATTTAGCAGCCTTGAAAACACTTGCAAAATGCATCAACAATAATAGCCTACTAGATGATATGTGAATATCTCTGTTCTTATCAAGTTGAATTTCGACAATGCATAAGAGAGTAAGTGAATCATTTTCAATAGATGATCCCTCATTTACAGGCATAATTCGAACACAATAATTAATATTTTTTTAAAACAATGCCAGCATCAAACAATCACGAAACTGAAACCGTAGATGGAATGAAGTTCTTCCAAGTAATTAATTAATACACTTGGAGTTCTTCATCAAACTTACGACCCATTCGTTCTCTCACCACTCTCAGATTGAGGAGAACATATCAAATCCACTTTTTCGCATGAAGTATGAACATTTTCATGTTGAATACTTGTTTTCAACCACCTGAACTATTTCAGACGTGGCGGGAGACTCATAAAGTTGAATATAAGTGAAAAAATGTTCGAATTGATATTTACAACTCATCTTATAGCTCATACGCGTCAACAATACAATAAAAATGTGTGAGCAGTAGAGCTCCGCCACTATGGTCATCTTTTTCGAGCGAAGTGCATCGCGTCGAGATACTATTCGAACGGATTTATGGTTTGAAAACCCACGCTTTAATAACAAACCGAAATGAAAATTTGTGAATAATTTCTATTGAAAAAAAAAATTGCGAAAGCGATCGAGATGCGATTCGAATGGAAAAGTTAATAAAGGGAAAAAAAATAATAATATCAGGGACCCTGAATGGAATTGATTGCAGAATATTAGGCACACTGAGTAAACCACTGACAATTTCGTATAATAAAATAATATCCGTCATTTCTCGGCGCGTCTCCAGTTCCATTATGCCAAATTTCTTTCGAATATGTGAGTAATCATGATTATTGTAGGTAATATTATTTTTGAAGGCCAGAAATCTGAGAAATTTATTCTGTACTCTCTCAATTCTCTTTTTATAATACTTGTATTGAGGATTCCAAACTGCTGACGCAAAATTTAACCGACTATAGATGAATGAAAAATATAATATCAAGAAAGTTTTATTATTTCTGAAAGTCCTACATTGTCGAAGGACATACCCCAGCAACCTATTGACATGTCCCAAAAGTTCGATGTGCTGATCGAATAAAAGTTTTCTATCAAAAATCACTCCCAAATCCAAAATATGGTCTACTTGCAAAAGAGAATAGTCCGCCATGATTGATGGTCTATAAGATGCACATTTCCACTGAAAACAATTTTGTGACATTTGTCATAGTTCAGGAAAAGACCATTTTCTGCACAATAATTTAACAATCAAAGCACAGTCCTCCACTTCTTTAACTGCTCTATATAATTTGAGGTCATCGGCATAAAGTAGGAAATTGCAATATTTGAAACATTTTTCTATATCGTTTAAAAATATAATGAAAAACAGTGTTCCCAGTTGTGAACCCTTGGGCACCCCTGAAGTACTGCGGAATATGGCAGATCGAATGCCATCTACTTTTACAAATTGAGTCCTTCGACTTATATAAGAGGAGATCCACCTCAATAGGTCACCGCATATGGCCACCTCAGCAAGCCTCCGAAGCAACATCGGATGATTTATTTTATCAAAGGCTTTTTTGAAATCAGTACATATAACATGAACTTGAGTTTTTTGATCCAAACATTTTTGAAGATACTCGGAAAAAGTCAAGAGATTAGTCTCAAGATTTCTTCCTTTGTAAAAACCGTGTTGTTGTTCAATTATTATGTTTTTAATATGATTGAAAATATATTTATAAACCAATGATTCAAAAACCTTCGGGATAACGGACATAATGCTAATTGGCCTATAGTTTTCAATATTATTGATCGGACCGCTTTTATGCACCGGAGTGATTGATGAGATTTTCCACTGTTCTGGAAATGTTGCGGTGCTCAATGAAAAATTAAAAATGTGGAGTAGGAGGAGGGCCAAAGATTGGAGGAATAGCGTCCTGCCCAGTACCTTTAGAATAACCTATGATTTTTAATGCAGTTATTACTTCATCCAATCTAATACTATATAAATTTTGAATGTATTCAAAAGTTGTCATGTTGACCCTCAGGTTCATAAACTTTATAAAAAAATTTTGCAAAAAGCTCAGATATGTCCTTCGAGTTATTGCCTGTTTCAAGTCCAAGACTCATCTCGAAAGGAAAACGGGAGTGTTTTTTTTTGCGAGCAACATGCCTAAAAAAAATTTTCGAACAATTAGCAACCTCATATCAATCCAATATTTTTTGTAAATATTTCATGTGATCCGAAAATATAAATTTTTTACTCAGTGACCTTAAGTTTTTGAAATGACGAAAATCATTCAAGTTCTGATAAGTCTTCCACTTTTTATGTATTTTTTGTTTTGTTCTGATCATTTTAATAGTTTTCATTGAAAAGTAAAAAAGAAATCTTCTATTTATTTTTGTCTCAGGGGCATTTTCCTTTATAATATTGTTTACAATTTGATAAAATGTATCGACCTTGAAACTTATATTACCCCGGAGAACATCAACCCAATCTATTGCTTCAAACCTATCAGTTATTACATCATAGTTGGCTTTTTCAAAGTTGAACATGAATGAGTTCGTTTTGTTTTTTAAACAATGTGTGGCATCAACATGAAAAAGAAATTCCAACGAGGGATGGTATTCATCCTCTGTCACAAATGGGTCACAAATTATGTATTAAATATAAAACGCGACAACAATGATTCCTAAAATTCAGATAGGAAGTCGATTCATTTGGCAGATAACTATGATAAATAATAAATTATCTATAATGCGTTTATGTCTTTTCAATGGTTGCTAAACACCTCAATATAGAAAAATTCTTTTGTAACCAGATATCTGACATTTTTTAAGAGAATTCTAGAGTTCTTGGATTATTTCTTGGTAGTCGGAATCTGGTTTTCATTATTGGAATTGTCATTAAATGGCGAAACATACAGGTTTGAATTTAATAAACACAATATTTTTCCATTTAGTATAATTAATACATAGAGATAGATAAAGTGATGAATTATTCACTGAAAAAAAAATTAAGTTTCTTGTTTTCTGAACTGAGTACTACAAAAAATATATTATGATGACCACAAAATTCTCAAATGAGAAGAACAATCTTCGCGCTAAACAACATTTATTTTGAATCGAAGTAACCTTTACTTGATGAAAATTTATATTAAGAAATAAGAACACGTTTATTTAAACTTAAGTTGCAATATATTCACTATATTATTAATAGTAAATATAGTGGAAATTAAGTTTAAATGAACATATTCTTATTTCTTAAACAATATTCATTTATCATAACAAAATTCTTCATTTAAGACATAATCTAGAAATTATTCATAATAAAATAGTTGTGATAACTATTCCAAAAATCTGAGTACAAACCACGAAACAGTAACTTCCAAGTTAAAGTTAGTTACTTGGAACTATTAAAGTGTATGTTTTTTAGAAAAAATTAGGGCATGCAGGCAGCAAAAAAACTTTTTGATTTCATTAGTTACCTTACCGTTTTTGAAGGTCATGATCATCTGCTGAATTGAAAGTTGAATTTATAAGTTCTATTGCATTTTGATTGAATTTATTGTAAACCATTCCATTGCATTTTGCAAGTTGTTCGTGGTATTGATTAATGTTTAGTTCCATTATTAGACATCATAATTATCAATTTGTAAAATATATGAAATAGAAGTACGAAAACCGATTTTGTTAACAAATTGACGTTCCGATAAGATATTCGTGACTCTCGAAACACGAATAAAATCAAAACTTCTTCGTCACTCATGAATTTTGGAAAAACAGACAACAATGTTTGTTTAAATTTTCTGAGGCTGCGGTCGACTTCACCTTCAAATTACGTGGCTATTCAATCCAATATCAGCAGTGAGGTCTGCTAATATTAGATAGTAAGGGAAACCACAGGAACCATAGAAACCTTTACATAATAGTTTCTTGATTATTTAAATTAAGGATTTGTCTCTGAAAAGACATTACTAATAATTTCGACCGAGACAACAATAATAAAGAAATTTAATCGCCAACAACATTCTGAAACATATTTTTTTCAGTAATCATGCCAATAATCGGATAAACGGGGTCACAGAATCAGTCCACGGTGCTTATGAGCACCAGGGACTATCTATTCGTAGAAGCAATATGGGCCATTGACCTGATGGCCAACTTTATAAGGATCGATACTTTCGAAGCGGGAAAAGGGACGGAACAAAAATAGGGCCATATGTGCATAGCTCACTGCTTTCATCTAGATTCTAGATCGTTCACTCACAGGACTCTGGGAATTTAATATGTATTTAATTGATTTACGATGGAAGATGCGGGATCAAATAAATAAAAAATTCCAACAACTGGGCTACTTCGGGCTGATCTTCTTGCGAAGAAAACAGTCGACCGGCAATTCAGACTAAAATTCGATAGCAAGATGAGATGTGGAAAACGTTCAACAAAAATTAAGGTTGTCATTTTTTTGCAGCGTAAAAATCCATATCCAATATAAATATATATATATATATATATATATATATATATATATATATATACATATATATATATATATATATATATATATATATATATATATATATATAATATATATATATATATATATATATATATATATATATATATATATATATATATATATATATAGTGTGGACCACCAGGAAGTGCATCGACCGATATCTCAGAAACTGAAAGTAGGAAAAATTGGAAATTTTAGAAACTGGCTAGATGTCTTGCCTATTCAGCTAAAATATTTTCATTTATTGGGCATTTCCGGTTATACCGGAAATAGACCCTGAGTCGTTTATTTTAAATGGGACAACCTATATATTATTACATTTTTTAATTATATTCAAGATTGTAGGCAGATTTCATGCATAATTTCCTATACCTTTTTGACATATTTTGTCAAAAATGACGATTGCAAGCTCTAATATAATTAGCAATTGTTCCTGTAAGGAAGCCTTTATTACGTAATTTGTGTTGGATTCCTTGTTGAGAAGGACTTACTTTTATAGATTTTATATAATATTTGAATTACTAATCATATAGGATGTTTAAAAAATAAGATCTAAAATTAGATTGAGAAAACTGATAAAAATCAGTTTTCTCAAATGGAAACCTCCAGTTTTTCTTATTTTGTAGTATTTAGCATCAAAAATCAAGGTATTTGTATAAGGTAATCTATACCTAAAATTTTTAGTTTTCGAAATATTGCCAATTTTATATTTTTATATGGCGATTCTGCATTTAATAAACAATTAGATCTAGGATAGTCACGATCGTTACGCACCCTGGTTAAATTATACAAACGAAGATTATTTAAACTTATTTCTTATTTATGGACAATGTGATAAATTTATTTCAAGAACATGTTATACATTTGTGATACCATATCCTCAAAAACAGAAACACATGAATTTTGAAGTTGACTATTTAGACAACCTGCCCCTGGCTGATATTCGAAACCTTTTCTGTCAACATATTGATATATGTGAATAATTATCTGGAAAACTTATTTTATGATCAATGGATAGCCAAGAATGGACCAAATTTTTGGCCACCTCGCTCCCCAGACCTTTCAGTACTCGATTTTTATTCATGGGGAACAGTGAAAAATAACGTGTATAACACAGCAGTGACCACCATGGAACACTGGATGAGGCGAGTAAGTACAGCATTTGAAGTCCTGGACCAGCAGTCAATAAGAAGAGCCACCCATGAACAATTGCGACTGAGATGCGCAAAATGCAAAATCGCCATATAAAAATATTAAATTGGCAATATTTCTAAAACTAAAAATTTTAGGTCTAGATAATCTTTTACAATATTACCTTAATTTTTCTATGCTTAATACTACGAAATTAGAAAAATAGGGGGTTTCCATTAGAAAAAATTGATTTTCGACAGTTTTCTCAATCTCATTTTAGATCTTATTTTTTGAGTACACTGTATGATTAGTTATCCAAATATTCTTCAAAATCTACTACAGCAAGTACTTTTCAATAAGGAATCCTCCCCAAAGTTGGTGATAAGGGCATCCTTATAGGAACAATTGATAATTATATTAGGACTTGCAGTCGTCATTTTTGACATAAAAATTCAAATATGTCAAAAACGCTTAGAGGTATAGGAAATGATGCATGAAATCTGCTCAGAATCTCGAGAAGAATTAAAAAATGTAATATATAGGGCGTCCCATTTGAAATAAGCGACTTAGGGTATATTTCCGGTATAACCGGAAATGCCCAATAGAAAATATTTTAGCTGAGTAGGCCTTTAGACATCTAGCAAGTTTCCAAAATTTCAAATTTTTCCTAAATTCAGTTTCTGAGATATCGATCGATATATATATATATATATATATATATATATATATATATATATATATATATATATATATATATATATACTATATAGTAAATAATTCTTTTATTGGGTTTTCTGGTTAAGTTAAAACAGAAATTATGTTGAAATTGTTCTAATAACGTTTCGGTTACTATTTTAACCTTTATCAAATTTACATATGTCATGTCATCGCATAAACATATCATAAAACACATTGACAATTTTCCAATTTGACAGAAACGAACAATTATAGTTTTACTTTCCACTTGGAAATTGAGATCTTTTAACACATAAATAAAACGATCATATCTCTAACGCACGTTGTACCTATATGATTGGATCTGGAAGACTGTAAATAGTAACCGAAACGTTATTAGAACAATTTCAACATCATTTCTGTTTTAACTGAACCAGAAAACCCAATAAAAGAATTATTTACAAATTAAATAAGATGGTTCATGAGTCAGATACATATTCAAATATATATATATATATATATATATATATATATATATATATATATATATATATATATATATATATATGTATATATATGTATATATATATATATAGTATATATATATAACATACATATATATATATATATATATATATATATATACATATATATATATATATATATATATATATATATAATATATAAATATATATATATATATATATATATATATATATATATATATAATATATAGGTATATATACATATATTATATATATATATATATATTATATATATATATATATATATATATATATATATATGTATATTATATATATTATATATATATATATATATAATATATATATATATATATATATATATATATATATATATATATATATATTATATATATATATATATATATATATATATATACAGCGTGTCCATATATGAGGTGCCAAGAGGAAAAACTCTTTTATTTTCAGATTTTCAGTTTAAGCGAAAAATGTTATTCTGGATTATTAGTTTAGCTTGAAAACAAAAAGTTATTACATCTTTTTCGATTGCAGAAAGTTGCGATCTCTTAATTTGATGCAATCTGTAAGAAATCGAAATACTAAACACGTTGCTTTTTTTGAAGAATGAACAACCATTCAAACATAAAAAGCTGAAGACGTAACTTCCGATTCGACGGTTGGGCGGTCTTCGAATGAATCCACCAATAGTAGCGCGATCCCGAGCATGAATGGAAGTAGGTTAAATTCAAGTCTAGAGTTTCCATTGATTATTCTCTGTCCGTGCGTAGGGAGCATAGTCGGAGAAAACAATAAAAAATGAATTTAAGACGTTTTGGCGCCGAGTGGACGATAAATAACACCAATAAGGTTCAAAAATATTGCCGAAATGTAATGATCTCCGTAAATGTAAGCTAGTCGAGTAAAATACAATAGAGTCCGAAAGAGGAGACTACGGTTTTGTTCACGTAGGGTTGATTTTTCAAAACAGGATACAGGGTAAACCAAAATTGATAACGTCTTTAGTATCTGAAAATATAAAAAATATAGTGTGTTCCATAAGAAGAAATATAACTTTGATGTGTACCTTTCTTTTGGGTCACCCTGTATATTTCAAAATAATTTTGGAATATGCTTCTCATGGACCCACATATGACTGTGCTAAATATTTTTTCCCCACTCTTTTCATTTCTCATAGAAACACCGAGGTGAAAGTGGTGGGCCACCCTGTATATATATATATATATATATATATATATATATATATATATATATATATATATATATATATATATATATATATATATATATATATATATATATAAATATATATATATATATTATATATATATATATATATATAAATATATATATATATTACATAATATAATATATATATATATATATATATATATATATATATATATATATATATATATATATATATATTAGTACAGGAAATGAAGCTCAAAAAAAGACAAAACCTCGCAATTTTTTCGTCCAGCATCGATTTGAATAAAAATTTGGAATTAGGTTCATTTCACCCTCTAGTTCATTTTCTACATCGTGCCGATGTACGCTTTTTGTTTTTTAAGGGTGAAAAGTACCCCTAATTGTAAAAAGTTATAAAATAACGTTGTAAACGTTAAGGTGGGTGAATTGGTTTGGATTAGTTGAATAATGTTTGTTTCATACTTTGGAATACAATTTCTAATGTTTCAATCCTTAAAAATTCACCCTTGTACCCTTTTACAGCTAAAAAAAGGATTTTGTCTGTCATCGATTTGCATAAAAATTTGGGTTTAGGCTCTTTTATATCATGCTCATGGGCGTTGATTATTTTTAGATTGTAAAAACTTATAAAATAACATTGCAAAACCTTAATATGGGTAAAATTTTGTTTGAGTTCGTATAGTAATGATTGTTTTATGCTTAAGGATCACTTATCATTTTTAAGAATGAATAATTTTTTTTATATGAAGCTCTAACAAAGGTAGATTTTTAAGGGTTGAAACATTAGAAATTGTATTCCAAAGCATGAAACAATCATTATTCAACTTATCCAAACCAAATTTTACTCATCTCAAGGTTTACAACGTTATTTTATAATTTTTGACAAATAGGGGTAGTTTTCACCCTTGAAAAATAAACAGTGCTCATGAGATATTGAATTTGAAGTAGAGGATGAGATGAGCCTAATTTCAAATTCTGGTGCAAATCGATGCAAGATGAAATCATTGTTTAAGATAAATACTTTTTTTACATTAAGCTCCAACAAGGGTGGATTTTTAAAGGTTGAAAAATTAGAAATTGTATTCCAAAGCATGAAACAATCATTATTCAACTAATCCAAACCCATCTTAAGGTTTACAACGTTATTTTATAACTTTTTACAATTAGGGATAGTTTTCACCCTTGAAAAAAATCGTAACAACGCCACGATGTAGAATATGAAGTAGAGGGTAAAATAAGCCTAATTCAAAATTTTTATTCAAATCGATGCTGCACGAAAGAATTGCAAGGTTTTGTCATTTTATAAGCTTTATTCCCTGTCGCTCCGAACCGTGCTTGAATGTTTCGAAAAAAATTTTATTGGTTTTTTAAACATGGCTCCTTCATTTTTAGTGATAGATTCAAGAGCTATGAGACTATGTGAATTAAATTCCTTAAGATCCCTTAGTTTTTGAATGGGGTGAGATTAAAGGGCTCGAATAAGGTGGTGCTCGCTTGTAAATAGAGGATTTAAACGGCTACATCTCACCAAATATTCACTGTACAGAAAATCTAAGCACAGGAAAATTAACTACAATTTAGTACTGTATCATTTTTTTCGTATCTCCAGCAGTTTCGGAGATATTTTAAAGAAAAGGGTGAAAAATACGAAATCGCAAAAAATCGTTTTCTTTTTAAACTCCAATTTTTCTAAAGTTAGGCATTTTAAATTCGTCAAACTTCTTGAATGTATTGAAAATACATATATGAAGAGAACTACAGAAGGGTGAGGTTCAATTTTGATTAGGGGGGAAGTTAAAAGGTTGTTTTCTCTGATTTTTTCGTAGAAAAAATCCGGACACCCTACTGCGTAGCCTTAGGAATGATAAAACCCCTCGGCGCATGTGCATGTCGTCAATATTTGTTGAATGTATTATATAAATTAAAAAACTACACATTAAATGCTATCATTTTATTTCATTATTGTAAAAATCAGTTTAGGTTTAAGATTTATAGATAGCGCCACATGTCTATGGACAAAAAAATCTAAAAAACGCTATAATAATTTTTTTATTCTTCATGGGGAAAATTTTTTGAAAACGCTTTTCTTATGAAATCATATGTATTTTATCGATATCCGTTAGACAAGATACTAACTTTTTGTCGTGATACTATAACCCCTTAGCTTCGCCTCGGGGTAAAAAGTAGGTACCGACCTTATTTTAATCATAAGTCGCTCAATTTTTATGCTAGACTTTTTATTGTTATTTGAAAGGTCTAATTGAATACTTTAAAAAGATTAAATGAGTTTTCCTCGCAAAATGCAAATGTTTCCTGTTTTTGACTTTGAATCTTTCAAATAATGCATTTGACGAAAAAAGTTAACCATTAACATGCCGTATCTCGGTTCGTATTGGTCGTAGAAAAATAAGTAATAAATTATTTTGTTTTCTTTCGAATATACAATTTACAGAGTTGATTATAGCAAAATACAAATTTAGAAAAAGGTTTTTGAGAAATGCACGTTTGAAGAAATATGCATCAAACGAATGATAACAAGACGGAGATTTTTTAAAACTAATCACAACAGGAAGCGTCGACAGGTATTGTGCTCAATTCATCTATAAGCTGAGGCTCTGACTTATTTATACTTAATGAACTTCTTAGTTATAGAACTGTGGTATATGTATTCGATTATTCGAAGCTATAGACATTACTCAGCGTATTCGAATAAACTTTCTACATTCACTCGAGCACGCTTGAACCTCCGAAATGCGGGTTATCAATGAATAATACATTAATGAATTCTTTAGAATTGCATTCATCAAATTAGGTGTACTTTAATTTAGGCAGTAGATCATCCGTCATCTTGCTTGTCAAGATACAGTTGATAACTAAATGTCTTTGGAATCGAGAGGCCGAGCTGATAGTGGTTACATTTGGTCAGTTATAGTGACGGGCGAAGGGGATATTATCAATTTGGAATATTTTGAAATAGTATATTATTCAACGAGCACAAAATGATTGATATTTTTCACGAGGGTGAAGTTTGCGACACGAGCCGCAGGTGAGTGTCGCAATTCACCCGAGTGAAAAATTCTAATTTTGTGCGAGTAGAATACTATACTTTGTCCACGACTTCCTCGAAAAAATTTGTAATAATCTGCATTTTCAACAATAAAAATAGTTATCAAAAGCGTTGACATAACATTTTCTGTGTTCACTGGAAACTGCATACTCACTTAAACGTCAACTATTTCACTTGACATCGATTCCATTCCTTCTTTCACTCTGATGAAAATGAAATAGATAATTTTGCATTTATTTATTTATATTAATATTAACAGAACAATAAAATTATTGAAAATAAATGAAGGCATTGAATTTATAGTTATCTTAGTTACATAAAACCTAAAAATCTAATAACAATACTGTCCTCACAATGTGAATGATAGTCTCAAGTTTGGACATACGTTTTGTGTGTGACGTCATGCAGTGTATAATAGACCATTATTTACTAGTGATTAATAGGTATAATTGTACTTCAGGAAGCACACGTATAATGAATGATTTATAGTACAGTCGTGGACAAATGAGTTTATCCACGTCGGTTGTTGACGACGTTATTGCGAGTGTATATTTTGACTTTGCTCGGATATTTGTCTGCGACAGCTTAGTTTTTGAAAGTTTCAAATTATGTTAGATGTAAAGTACTGTTTTTTGGTAATTGTTAACAATGAAAACAAGTTGGGATTTGTGTCGTTATATTCGAAATCAACCTACTATAAAAAAAATGGGAAGAAAATTTGCTGAAATTTGTGTTTTAGTATCAACAAAAAGACGACTCACAAAACCTGGTTTTACTGCACATTTTACACATTACTCTACAAGTCTACTCATATAAGAAAAAATTACGAGGAATATTTCGAAGAAATTAATTTCCTGGAATTTACCATCACTAGTTCAGTTCTGTACTAACTAAAAATTAAATAAGAATAATAAAAATGTCATGATGATACAATGCGAACTTCTTTGGTCGCCATTAGCGGACTGCCAAGAAATACATGCCGAATTTTACTGTATCTATAACAACATGAGTTTATTTCCCTTTTTCAGAAAACAAAGGAAACCTACGCAAGCCGTAAGTGGACATGTGTGAATTCATGGTAAAAGGATGGTTTACAATATTTTAATAACCATTCAGTATTGCCCGTGTTCCATGTAGATTCATGGGTGGCCAACCGTTTCAGAGGCCGGCCAAATTTTTGAAATAAGATTTCCCGCCGAGCCACACAACCAATTTTTAGTTGGTTATTCAAAAGCAAAGCCAGAAAAATATATATTTTTTAAAAAAAAAAAAAAGGAAACAGAAGGAAACATACCTCCCCAATCCACGCCAACAGATTTCCACGAAAACCGAAATGCTCCAGCTTATATAACAAACGTCTTACTGGTACTTTGTCAAACGCTCTAGCAAAATCTAGGTATACATTGGGGTTTTTGTATCATAGACGTTGGTCCATTTGTCTACACACTGCAAGAGGTTACTTGCCGTAGATTAGCCTTTGACAAAACCATGCTGTTCTCCAGGAATCACCCCGTTGATACTCGCAAACTTCGCCATCTCGTCAACGACAATGCCCTCCATCAATTTGGAGGGATTGAAGTGGGACTAATAGCTCTATAATTAGAAGGATCAAGTTTGTCTCCCTTCTTATACACAGCCGTGACAGAAGCCACCTTCCACACATCAGGCAAACAACAACCACCAAATGATGCCGTCATAATCATAGACAATGGAAGGCAAAGGATATCCGCATATCTTTTCAGGAAGATAAAACCAATGTTATCCAATCCCGGCGATGAATTCTTCTTCAACTTATTTATGTGCTTCCTGATATTCTCCTGCATGAACAACACAACGTCCAAAGTGTTATTTACGGTTTGAACTGAAATATGAGGTAGTTCATCATCTGCAGGTTCGAATGTATATGATTCTAAAAAACTTCAGCCATAAGCTCAGTACATTCATCATCAGCTGCACATATCTCTCCATTAAGCTTTCTAAGGAGTGGAACTGTCACCTTTGAGTTCAGTGCAGAGCGAACATACTTATAAAATTTCTTAGGATTATCAGAAGTAGCTATAATTTCTTCATAATCATGTCAAATAATTAGAAAAATCACGGTGGATTCCATAATCTCCTTCATCATTAGATTTTTTATATCGCTGCCAGAGGCGTTTTTTTGTGGGAATTAAAGAAATTTCTTCATTACTAACTAATCCACGGCTTCAAATTATTTCTTCGGCACCGTCGCTCGCGTGAATGTTTGGATCTTGAAGATATACTAGTGGTCGTTCAATAAACGAATTTAGGCAGTAATATATTAAATTTTCAAGTTTGAAATTCATTGAAGTTCTTTTGTCAAAGACTCTACCTACCTCTATATTATAATCATTGCTTATATTATTAAAATGGGGCATCTATTTCTAAGAAGTCACGCCTCCTCGGTAACGAATTTCGCCCGTACGCGCCTTGAAAATGCGTATTTTCAGTCGATTTTTATCCCAAAAATTACATATTATTGCAGTGTATCGAAGGAAAGCAGTCAGGTGCGGGAGTAGTTTTTCTTTCCGTTTTAGACCTCGTAGACCTCGATTTTCGAAAAATTTGAATGAACATTCTTGTCTTAATGAAGTTTAGGTTTGGCGCATGTCTAGCTTAAAGCTACTCAACTGAACCAAACGAAAACTATAAAGTAATAGTTTTAGATACATTTGTCTGCCATAAACTAAATATAAAAATCATACAACTCTATTTAAATTTCTACACTATTATTTAACTATTATAAATACTACACGATTGATTTATTTAAAAAAAATTTTAATAATATAAACATATTAAATATTTTAAAATATTTCACGGCATTTTATTCGCTTAGTTATTCCGATTGAATAAATGGGTCTTGTAATTTCGTTGAAAACTTGCAGGGCTTGAAGTAAGATAACTTTCCGATATTAAATTATACTGCTTTACAGCGTTATATGAAAAGGAGCGTTTGAAAATTGCAGTGGTATGCAGCGGCATAGTCAACTTTTTCACATTTCTAATATTAACATTATGTATGGCAAGCCGAAATATTAAAAGCTCTTTAATATAATTGGGTGAACAAAGATTGCTCAAAATTTTTATTAAATAACAGGAAAGATGCAGAATTCTTCGTTCATTCATCTTTAACCAACCAAGATCTTTATATAGATGTGAAATGTGATCAAATTTGCGCCACGAACAAACTTTAAGCAAGCAATTTGCACCTTTTGTATGCGATTTTTGCTTTCCAGATCTAAACAAAATCCATAAATATAATCACAGTAAGTAAAATTAGACAAAACAAGAGTTTCACATAAGCTTTTTTTGAGAGATGTATTTAATATGTGTCTGTATATAAAACTTTCAAAGCGGAAAATGATTTTTGTATTAACCCTTTTGAATGTTCTTTAAATATCAATTGAGTATCAATAATAATTCCCAAGTTTTTTGTACTATCAACAAACGATAATTTTGAATTATTTAAAATTATATTGAAGTTATTTTTTAAAAACTCACTGCTTTTTCTTTTACTAAAAACCATAACATGAGATTTATCAGGATTAAGCTTTAAATTGTGATGCTCAGAAAATTGACATAAAAGTTTCAGATCTTCATTAATACAAGTTTCAATTTTTTTATAATCTTTCGAATCAAAGCACATATAGATTTACGTGTCGTCTGCAAAAGCCAGAATTTACAAAAATTTAATGATTTGAACAAGTCCGAGGTATAAATAATAAGGAACATTAAGGGGCCCAATATCGATCCCTGAGGAACAGATAAGGTATTATCACAACATATCGACTGAAATCTATTGGTTAAATATGACTTTATAAGCATACAACATTCATTGTAAAATCCATAATATTGTAATTTGGCCAACAATAGATCGTAGTTAACAGTATCGAATGCCTTAGAAAAGTCTAATAGAACTAATTCTTAGTTCTTCTTTAGTGCTCATTTTTTTATCATGTGCTCTAAAGATATCATCCAATACATTGATCAAAGCCACCGATGGGTCGTAACCCTTGCGAAAACACACTGAGTGTTAGGAATAATACTGGTTTTTATACAATACTCATACATTTGTTCATAGAGAATCGATTCAAAAATCTTTGACAGAGCCGGAAGAATACTTATTATACGAAGTTCATTAAAACTACTAGGATTTGATATTTTAGGTAGTGGTTTACCCACTGAAATTTTCCACTGATCGGGAAAGTAGCCAATCTCTATACAGCCATTTATGGTATGAGTTATATACTTATCAATGTAAGGACTGCAATATTTTAGCATAAGTGGCGATAATTCATCTATCCCAGTGGCATTGGTTTTTATATTTTTTTAAATTCTATGAACTGTAGAGATGTCTGCTAGATTAAAATTTAATTTAAAATTATCGTTGTAAGAATTATTGACATAGTCGCTAATTTTATTTGTGCAGTCTGATTGGCTTTGTCAATAGGTAGCAAAATAGTTATTGATATCATTAGGATTTTTTTAATTTGGAAGTATTTCATAAAATAAAATAAAATATATATATATATATATATATATATATATATATTAAAAAAAAATATATATATATATATATATATATATATATATATATATATATATATATATATATATATATATATATATCACTCTAACTATCTATCAATCTATCTGACCTGCTAAACGATGTTTAAATTATTAAAATGGCTATTAAAAAATATGGGTTGTTGATAGAAGGGTGAAAATTGTGAGTTGCATGTATTTTTCAATGCAACATCATAAAAAAATGAAAATAAAAAATTTTGTCCAAAAAAATTTGTAAAAATAATTGGGTGGACCACTCTAATCACTTAGGGGTATGAAAAATATATAATGACCTATTCTCAGACTGACTATTGTTATTTTCGATTGCCATCTTGCAACCCTATTGTGGCTCTGTGGATAAAATTTTAAAGAATGAAAATCGCGATGGAATTTTTATTTCATGACAAAATAAAAATAAAAATCTTGCCACGAAAATTAAAGTTTATAAACAACAAATGAAAATTAGGGGTTGATGTTATAGGGGAGAACATTTAGGATTGTATGTATTTTGGAATGCTGTATCATAAAAAATAGAAAAAAAAATTTGGTCTGAAAAATAAAAAATTTAAGTTGTGGGGTTCTCTCACCCCTCAACATTTAGGGGGATGAAAAATAGATTTTGTCCGATTCTCAGACCTAACCGATATGCACACAAAATTTCATGAGAATCGGCAGAGCCATTTCGGAGGAATTTAACAAATAAAAAATAGAGGTTGATCGTAGATGGGTGAAAACTTGGGGTTGTGTGTATTTTGAATGCTTTATCATAAAAAAAATAGAACAGAAAATTTTGTCTGAAAAATTTAGGGAGATGAAAAATAGATTTTGTCCGATTCTTAGACATAACCTTCATGAGAATCGGTCGAGCCATTTTGGAGGAGTTCAACTTCTAACACCGTGACACGAGAATTTTATATATTGGATATATATATATATATATATATATATATATATATATATATATATATATATATATATATATATATATATATAAGTCTGCTATCAAGACTTATGATGAATTTAGTACGGCTGTTGATGCTAGCAATAACTGAAAAGTTTATTAAAACACATAATTACATACATTAAACCTATTCAATACATTATAACATTACCTGAATCAACAAACAAGTACATTAATACACAAATGAATATGTTTGTTTTCAACAAATATACAATTTATGACAGTGTCAAATTTATACAATTGAAAATGAACAGTAGTCAAGGTATCTGAATATGATGCCTTGATAAATCATTGAGAAACCTTCGCAACCCTGATATCCGCTCAGTTGACTGCACTGAGCGCATCGTAAGGTTGGACGAAACTCCAAACTTACATATATATATATATATATATATATATATATATATATATATATATATATATATATATATATATATATATATATATATATATCCCTGAACATATCGGCATCTCCAGCAGCTCCCATTGATGTCGAAAATGGTACCTGGGATTGTTTCCGTTACAGAACAAAACTATCAAAATTTGGTTGAATTTTTCTAACCATTTTTATGTAAATATTTCTTTTTTCGTGGTGTTGGAAAAATTGCCGAACTACGCAGCTTCTGCAGATTTACTAAGAGGGTTGAAGCTTGGTACGCACATTGAGAATATGTTACTTGAAATAATTTTTGGTTTCAACTTTTTTGCTCAAACGCGCTGCATCGCGAATAGCATCTCGACCTGCGAGTACGCGATGCACTTCGCGAAATTTTTTTTTCACAATAGAGGGTTGAAATTTTGTACAGGGATTATGTTGATGTGGAAGTACGTTCCTTCGTTGGTTTTAATTTTTCTCTGCAGCCACGATGCACTCCGCAAATTTTCTTTTTATGAAATAAATTTTTTTTTAATTCGTTTAGCTATTTAAGCGTGATTTTTCAAAATATTATTTTATCCGTTAAAATCTCATCTCGACGAGATGCATTTCGCGCGAAAAATACAACCTTTGTGATGGAGTTCTGCTGCTCACGCCTTTTTTTTTCGTAAGTCTGGCCTACTCGCAGCCCTTTTTCTCATCTCGGCTCCTACAATTAGGTAAAAAAGGCCGACCGCTAATCCCGTGAGTACAAAATTAAGAATCAATTATATGTTCAGTATCGAATTTTGTTCTTTTACGTCAGCTGCGAGCGTGTACAGAATGGGCCAAATTGGACACTTTTAAAAGGGAAAGTTCTGTTTTCAAACTAGATACATAAAGACATGCCTGTATCTGAGGCTCAATTTTTATGGAAAACTTATTGGTGAAAACCGCATATCGATATATATCATCGTTTCTGAGTTATAGCATGTTTTTCGAAAATGTGCGTTTTCGAAAAATTGCTTTAACTTTTTTTCTGTCAAAAATTCTTTGTTTCTATACAAACATTTACAAAGAACTTTTTCACATAGAATTCAATGGTTTGAGTATTTCATTTCTTCAAAAAATATATCAATACTTATTAACGGCAAAATCATTTTGTTGAACGAGACCTGTGTATTCCTACATATTCCAAAAGAACTTGAAACTATCGTTTCAAAAATGTATCACATTTGATGTTTTGCTAGAGTCACCTTTGAAATGCAGCCCTTTCAAGTTTTTGTCATATAGACTTTGAAACACAAACTTTGAACAAGTAGGCTTCGGATAATGCGGCGATAAAACAGAAATAGTATATCACT